>JANHFL010006952.1:14768-40639 GCA_032468155.1 Oxyrhabdium leporinum | reverse complement strand
AACCTTTCCGGCTTGGTGGACTGTGGGGGGGTGGGGGGTGGAGAGGGCATGGTTCACGCACACATGCACACAGAACTCCATTTGCGTGAGCATTGGTCATGCATGCCTGCTGCTCACACAAATGGAGCTGTGCATGCATGCACTGCTTGTGTGAGCATAGCTATATGTGTGTTTGCCCAGTACTTGAGGACCCCTGATTTATCCATTTTAAGCTGACACAACCTTCACCTGAAGAACTAAAAGGTAGCATTCACTAATAGGAAAAAATACCCTCCACCATCTCTGAATGATGTTGTTTTATTTGTTTCATTTTGAATTTCTTGTATTTTGAGACAGCATTTTTCTTAGGTTTCATCTGCTTCGTGCATATATTCATTACCACAGCAGCAGCAAATATCCTTTATAATGGATGTCCTGCAATTGCAAAGAAAGGAAATATAACAGACTCAATGCAGTTACGACCACAATTGAGTCCAAAATTTATGTTGCTAAGTGAAACAATTGTTAAGTGAGTTTGTCCCATTTTACAAATTTTCTTGCCACAGTCGTTAAGTGAATAATTGCATTTGTTAAATTAGTAACAAAGTTAAGTGAGTGTGGCTTCCCCATTGACTTTGCTTGTCAGAAGGTTGCAAAAGGGCACAGCAACCATCATAAATATGAACCAGTTGCCAACCATCGGAATTTTGATCATGTGATCAAAGGGATGCTGCAGCAGTTGTAAGTGTGAAAAACGGTCATAGGTCACTTTTTACGGTGCCGTTGTACCTTTGAAGTTCACTAAATGAACTGTTGTAAATCAAGGACAACCTGTATAGTCCAGTAACACTTCAAGCATTCATTTTCCTGCGTAACTGGAAAGCACAAAGCAAGTGGCAAAATGAGTATGAAAATAATCTGGATGCTCCATTTAGAAATTTCTGAGGGCGGGGGGGGCAACAAACATCAATTAGAATGTTTATTATTTTATATTCTGTCAGCATTAAAACCATGTTGAGGGAGGGAGAGTTAATACAAAACCGATACTTAATATTAAAGTATGGGTTGGAGCTATGAGTTTTTTTCAGACGTTGCTGATCTCTAATTCCCAGAATCCCTCATTAAAAGAAGCTTCCCAAAAACCACGAGTCCTTTCCATCTCCTGTATCTTGCTGGTACTTGCAACAACAGTTAATGTTATGCAATTTTTTAAGATTACAGCATCATACTAAATGTAGAAGAAGTAACTAAAAATGCCTCTCATACTTGCTAGAAGATGAATGCATTGAAGTAGAGGCTAAAGTCTGATAGGAAGCTTAGTGGTGTAATTATTTATGCCCTGTGTTCCCATAAATCAGGGTTTGTACCATTCTTACTTCTTACAAACCCCTGCTTATATCCAGTAGCGTGGGTGTGTGATGGATATGTCTTCAAATGGCAATAGGAAAAGAAATACATCTTGCTCAAAAAGAAGTAAACATGCTGTCATCACACTTAAGGTGCATTCTGTAGAAGTTGGGTAGGGAAAGGGATGAAGTTGGGTAGGGAAAGAGCAAAGGCTGCTCTTTTGTCCTGCTTGAATTTATTGCCCCTTGGGATCCCACAAAGCTTTCTGTGAGCAGCTGTTCTGCGCCACTTTCAAATAGTCTGGCAGGGTAATAAAGAAGAACAGATGGTGCCACTGCCTGGGCCTGAAGCATCAGTTAGAATAGCCGTCCCCCATCCAGAGATTTCCAGATGCATGGGCTTGTAGCTGCCATCAGGCTATGCTGGGAGTTGTGATCTACAGTATGATTGGCTTAGGTTTAGTTGCCCATATGAACATAAACATTATGGTGTGAAGACCATGAACATTGTGGCTTAGCATTGTGAGTGACCGAGACTACTGTGGCTTGTTTAAATATAGTGGCTAAAACAAAAGCTTTAAAACGATATGTGGATGCAGGAAATGTAATGTGTAGCATATTGCCCTTTACTATTCTTCTATTTTTCTCCTTCTTTGGAAAAAGCCACTCTGTATCCTCCAAATAAATAGCTATTTTTATATATCCAAAAGTAAATTACATTGCTACTTGGTTTCAGCAGGAAACAGTTCTAGACATGCATTTATTTATGTAATAAATCAAATGTATAGGCCTCCCAACTCAGTGATTCTGGGTAGTACGCAAGATAAAAATTAACATACAACACAAATGGAAAACAATGACAATCCAGAGATTAAAATATTAACAAATGAAGCCTTTCTGCTTAGCATTTCAAAAGCTTGATGCCTGTATGGTAAGGCTGTTGGCATTGTTGCTATAGTAACCCAAGATTTATCCCTTTGAGCCAAATGTATTCATCCAATTCTGGTTAGCTCTGCCCCTCCCAATTGTCTTGCATTGTGCTGTAAATGAAATTCCCTCTAGCACAAAAACCTTTAATGATTGTACAATTTATGATCTTTTAGTGCTATTTAATGTTTCCTTACAACTCTTTTGAGCACACAAGAGAAACAGGTAACTTTTCCCTTATAATTTAGGTGGGAAAATATAACATAGACAAAAGCTCCTGTTTTTTACAGACCTGAATATTGGGGGAAAAATTGTTTTAAAACCTCAGGCAGTTCATGGAAATCTACCCTGGAATAATAAGAATCTTGCCCTTAGCCTAACTGGGAAACTTCATCTTTGAAATTTATTCTCTAGTGTTACTGTGCCAGCTAACACAGCTCAATTTCTATTTTCACTTACTGATATAAAATTTAGAAATATCACTTGCTGGTAAGCCATCGTTAAACAATGCAAAACCAAAGCATGATTTACTTTTTTATAAAAAGACAAAAAAGTATCCAAGCTAAAAGAAAAAGGAAAAAAAAGGTAATGTTCTTTATGTCTGCAGGTGTTCAACAGCAACACCTTTAAATTACTTTAAATTACACATTTTTCCGTTAGACCTCATGGCTAACCCATCAATAGGATAGCTATCTATGCCTATGTTCCAAACACTGATGCAGAAAAAGAGGAGGTTAATAAGTTTTATTGTCAAGTTCAAACTGACGAGGGATTGGGCATGTAAGCAAGATGTGCTGCTTGTGATTGTAGGCTGGAAAGCCAAAGTTGAAAATTGTCAGGAGAAAATGTAGTTGGACTAGGAACTAGAAATATAACAGAAAAATTACTTACAAGTTTACCACTCTAATTTTTATTTCATTGTTATCACCATCTTAACAAAAATGATATACACACGAATATCATCAGATTGAGTACACAGAAATCAATTTGATGTGCTGGTCCATTCTGTAAAAAGGAGAATAATAGACCAAATCTTGGATTGTCACTTTAAGATTAAATTGCAAATTGATAATGTAGAAAGAATTGTTTTGATGGAAATCCCCATTAGAATCCCAAGGAAAAGAAAAGTATATGCCTTCCTGATGATAGACATTTTTAAAAAGAAAAGGATTCCATTTTGTTGGGATAAATTGGGTGATTTTCACAAACCCAGAAAGAAGATTTAGACTGAATTCCATGGAAAAAGTGAAGGAGAAGCTGCACAACATTTGGATTCATCATCCTCTTAAAATAAGAAGAAAAATGGAATATAAATATTTAACATGGAACATTAATAGGGCCAGCACCCTCACCAAGCAAAAGAAAGAATTTCATTATTGTCAAGCTCGGAAATCAGGAAACGTAGGCAGGTCAACTGTATATAAGGGTTTATTGCAAGTTTAAGGTGTCTGCAAGAATTTAGCAGTTAAATCAAATTGGCAGTAGATAAGAGTCAATAGAATTGAAGGTGGGCTGGACTTAGATATCTTATGGGCATGAAGGGACTCCACTGAGGACAATGTTTGACTCCTCCCTCAGGCTCAGCCTGGTCATCTCCTACAATTACTTGTGGAAATTAAATTTGGATTCAAGAAACACATATTAAAATAGAAGACAGAAAATATTTGGTTAATAAAAGATTAGGAGAATTTAGCTCAGCAGGACTAAACAAGAGAAATGAAGTTATCTTAGATCTAAAAATCTCAGCTTAAACCTAAGCTAGTAGTATCAGATGAATATGGTAGATTTGTAGCAATAGAAATGGACTTGAATGGGATAAAGACAATGGTAGCTGTCATTGATGTACCAAATAAAGATAAATCAAAATTTATGGAGTATGTTAAGGACCAGTTAACATCTTTTGCTTATGAAAATTGGTATCTGCTTGGTGACTGGAATGAAGTAACTACACTGACTCTTCACAGAACATCAAGTAAAGGGATAAAACTCTCACAAAGTAAACTATCCCAAAACTTCTTTGAGTTGATGGAGAACTTAATGTTCGTTGACCTGTGGAGGCACAAAAATGGACTACCTGTATTACAGGGATCTAAAATGCCTCAATCATGGAAGAAAGCTAATATTGCCTTGCTTCCACAGGAAGGTCAAGAGGGTTCATAGATAACGAGCTACAGAGTGATTTCCTAAATAAATAATTATGATAAACTTTTTACAACAATACTGGGGGGAGAGATTAAAGAAGATTGTGAAGAAACCAATTTGATTATATCATTGGTACAAAGAGCTGAAAAAGCTCTGTTATTCCAGGTCTGAGGCTGACTATGCAACAGATCACGAACTGCTCATATGCAAGTTCCAAGTCAAGCTAAAACAGCCAATCAGTTTCCACAAGATGATCTTCAACATATTGTCAACATTTTCTAGACAAACAACAGGAATTGTTTTGAAGTCCCGAACCCCATTCATAAGCAACCAGAGGAATTGTGAAAGGAAATAGAAACAGTTAAGAATGAATATGGGGAAAAAATAACCTGTGGAAGACTGAAAAACAGAAGAAATTGAACAGGGTATCAGAACAAATGGGGGATATTGCCAAGAGGAAAAGAGAAACCAAGGCCTACAAAGACAAAGATCGCAGGAAGGATATTAACAACAAATTTCAGAGAACTGTTAGAAGAAACAAGAAACAGTATCTTAACAATATCTGTAAAGACATCAAAAATGGGAACAGACTCAGAGAAACAAGGCAAGTCTTCCAAAGGTCTCCAAACTCAGAAGAATGCTCCAACTTTTAAACTGCTATGCTAAAGGACATACAGTAACTTATTTAAAGAAGATCAGATGAAGGTAGAAGGAATATATTGAAACTCTGTGTAACAGAGGTGTCAACATGCAAGATACCTTAAAAGATATATTAGTTATAGAAGTTGAAGCTAGATCAACACTCTAGGCATCATCCTCGTGGAAGCTATAGGAACTGATGGAATATCTACAGAAATACAGCAAGCAATAGAATAAAAATCAGAAGCAAGACTTGATTTCTCCTCCTGTTTAGGCTACCTGGCCAGATGATTTAGAAATATAATTTCATCTATTCACAAGTACATGTGGAATCTTTGGAGAAGATTCCTCTCTTTCACAATTTCTATCTCTCTCGCTCCATTCATTTTCCAATTTATAGCTGTCTGTCAAGTGTAATGGGATTAATTATCTGCAGCTCTCTTTTCTGTACAACTCTTTGTGCTCTTCATGCTCTTGAACAGATCTTTGTAAGAGTCTCATCTGTCACAGTGCCTTTTCCTTTCATTCTTGATCTGAGGGGGGCGGGGAGGAAATCAAACCTAAAGTTTATTTCACCTTTGGGCTACATTAAACTAGCAAAATTCTTCTTCAGTTCTTATGGTTCTGTGCCTAAATCTGTCCACAGGTGAACCAGGTCCCAGTAGAGATAGCTTTAGTTCCCAGATCTCAAAGATATTTTGAATTTTCCTCTCCTGCTTTGTTCCTGCCCATTGTGTCTCTTTATATCTCCATTTGAAGTTGCGCACAGTACAATCTCTCCCTGTGGCAGGAGCACAGCCAAGGTACTTGAGCAAACACAATACAGCAGTGCTTCATGACTGTTAATTTTGTTCAGCCTTGATTCTTGGTCCTCAGGGCAGCTTCATTTCTTTTCTGACAGTTTTTCCTGTTAGAAACAGTGACTGAGGGAGCCAGGTGGTTCTTCATGTCTTAAAATGTTGCTTCTAATATTAATGCAATGTGTTTACATAACCAACTGTTTAGAGGTTGCTGGACTTCAAGTCCCACCATCCTTAGCCAACATAAGGGATTCTAGCATAGCATTTCAGTAAGATTTGGAAAGCCAGGGGGTTACTTATTTAAAATTTAAAAGAAAAGCAGTGAAAGTTTCCCCCCCCCTCATTCTATAGAATCACAAAACTTTTCTAGTTCAGAGACTTTTGCTATATTGTGCTTGAGGGGTTGTGATCTCGGAATACATGAATAAATGAGGCTCTCTTATCAGACTTATTCAGATAATTAGGTACTTCTTATTCATGGAAGGGTTCACATATTATGCTAAGCCAAACCCAAGCCACATTATGTGTGATTAGCACACAGGTGTGAACCCAATTAGTATTATCTTGCTCTCAACAGGTTTCCCATCTTGCTTTGTTCTACTATCCCAAACTCTTAAAGGGAAAAGCTATAATTGAACTTGGGTTTTGTAAATTCAAAGCATCAGTTTTGCTAGCAGGCAATATAAGTAGCATGCTCCCTATTAATGAGGACTGATTGGAATCAACGTGACATAGAGACTCAACTGAGTTATATAGTTTTTCAATATTGAAGATCGTCTGAAAACGATTCACTAAGTTGCTTAATCCACAACTCCCATTACTTGATGTGATATCTGATATCAGGATGGACAATGGTTGAAAATGTTGCAAAGCATAATGTATTTATATATTTATATAAGACTTTAGCTTTAGTTTTTCCAAAGAGTAATGCATTGCTATGTTTAACATGTTCTCTTGCAATGAAAATTTAATGGAGTGTATAAATACACTGTGCCAATCATCTAAGATATATGTTAATCAAAGTAATGGCATATTATCAGAATTTCAGTTTGTCTATACACATGCCTTTAGACAGCAAACCTTGATGGTAATACTGAACAGGGAAAAAATCATTTACAATATTTGGTTTCTCTTTAGATCATATAAATCTTTTTTTTCCTTTTTACAGTGCAATGTTTGGGGAAAAAATAAAGGCAAATTGATAAGCAATGGCAAACTGATGTTTAATTTTGTGAAAATGTAAGTGCATAGAGGAAGAGAAATGGTGAGATATTTATTTGTATCAATAGGAGTGTTGTATCGGATTCATTCTAGTTCTTGACATTACTGTTAGATTTTTTTGTTATGTAACTAACACAGATTTAATCTCTTATAGAGATGTACTCAAGGCATAGCTATGTAGGCGCTCCCTATGCAGCATTAGTTACATAATGCTGCATAGGGAGAAGCTACATAGCTATGCCCTGAATACATCTCTGTTAAATTGATGTTAAATAATTCCATGTTACTCTTTATTTAAAGCTGCCATTGAGTTGTCAATTTCTTTCAGTCACAAATGTTAATGGAAATGCCACAACTCAGGTCTATATACGATGCTTGGTTTTTCATCTGTTCTCTAGATGATTGGCAGGCTGAATTGAGAACTAAAACAGTTGTAGAAAGAATCCAAACTTGAGAAGTGTCTGATATAGCCTGAAAATTAAATGTGAGGAATGTCTCCCAAATGATCATAGGGCTGTTCATATTTTACAGGCCGACTCCAATCATAACTCATCCTCCATTTGGACTGTGTATCAGTGGGTTTTCCCACATGCTTCCACTCCTTATAAAGTAATCTATTCCTTCTTCCACTGATTAGTTATGTAATCTGTTTGGTGATTCCATGGTTTAGCTGAAATGTTCATATGTGTACTGTGGGGATTTTAGAACTATATTTCTGTGTGATTGTGTGTGGTCACATATGAAACTCTTGATACGATCACCACATATGTACAGAATTGGAGGGGCACTTGAATTCAACATTAGATGCAAAATAATACCAGCCAGACAGGGTTTTTTTTCATATCCACCATTGTATTCTTTATCATAAGCAATTATTTTGAGCCTCATCCACTACATTTCACAGAGCATTGGCTTACAAAAGTGCTATTTCATCAAATTTCATCAAAGCAATTGCAAACCATAAAGGAGGTCAGAAGTACAGTAACATAACAGGGAAGGGGAAGGGGAAAGGGTCTAAAGGCACCCAAGCTTATCTAAATATTCCAAATCATGGTTTGATAATCAGTCTGAATGAGTCTTCTAACTGGGGTGTTCAGATGAAATGCTAAATTCTGCAGGGAAAGGCAATGCAAGGCTGAAAACACTACTGTATACACATTCCGTTGAGTGCACTACAAGTTCACAACTTTTTGCTCATCCTATTTGGTGGTTCACTACCAGTCCCCTTTTAGGATGACAGAAGGCTTCACTATTTTTTTGGGTCATCCTTAAAGATGTTTCAGCCTATCAATAGCAATAGTAGCATTGTTCAGCTGTCTCAAGAAATACATTTAACTGCCTTCCTGGTCTAGACATCGAAGACATTTTATAAAATATAGTATTATACAACACCAGCTACAACCATGAAAATATCTTTAGCAATCTCCTGGACATATCTAAGATGAAAGCAAAAGAAAAGTACTTCCTCTGCTGACTTCTTGTCAGTTAACAATCACGTTATTTGTTTTGATGGAAAGGAAAAGCTTGTTATTAATTAGTAACAACTAGAATCCATGCATTATTATTGAGTTCCACTAGAGGGAGCAAATGTTCCTTAGTTACACTTAACTTAGCCTACATCTATCTTAGCTAACTGCTAACAAATTTTGGGAAACTTCAGTATCCTTGTCTTTTCCCCCAGGGTTCTCTATCCTTACACCTAGTTAGGTTTCTTCTGTTTGGAATAAAAAGTTAATGGAAAGTGAGAAAGACCTTTTAAGGGAATGCCATTCTACTAAATCAAATGAAGAGAATATCTAAAATATCATGTAGTCTTGGTTTGTCCAAAACATTTGAACAGATCAGTTAAAGATTTAGTAATCTGTCTGTTTCCAGCTTTGGATTGTATTCTAAACATTCTAAAGTACCCAATGGTACTTCATTTTAACCAGAGCAACTTGTGACAGATGAACCTGGAATAAAATACAGTAAAGGATTAATTGAAGATTAATCTCCATTTTGGCATTTGCAAAGAGAGGGGTACCGAGATAGAAATCTAGAGCAGCCTAACAGACTTATTTATGCACCTTCTTTTTATGGATTTTTCTTTTCAGCCCACCCAGATTCACAGCGTCTGTGACTTAGATACAGGGGAAAAAAATTGGGGTGGGTGAGGAACTAAGCTGTTTCTTCATCTGCCCATGATGATTCTGATCCTAGTCAGGTCCCTAGAATTATTTTAAACGCTAACAGTTGGGGACTGTTACTGACAAAAGAAACTGGGATACCAGCAGAAAATGGTAATCATTTAATCAGGACATCCCTGAGCCTCCCCCCCACCCCCCAAATGTTTGTGTGCCTACAGATCAATAGAATGGGAATATTATTAACCTGCTTTTCTCCTGTTCTGCTCTGTTTTCCACTCTACTCTCCATTCTTAGATCAAATCACCTCAGAAGCTCTGTTACATCACCACATCTTTTTGGGGGGACATTGCTCTTGCTACTGAACTTTCCAAGCAATATCTAGGATGGTCCTTGGGGGTTATGCTATGAAACATGTCAGAGGAGCAGGGGTTCACAAGCATCTAAGCAAGCCAGAAGTGGACATGTTCTCTCCATGTGAAGGGAAGGATCAGAAATAATAGTGATTTCATGGAGTTGCCCGCTGCCGGCATGTAACAGATGCTACGCAAGCATCAGAGGAGAGGTCTCCAAAAGCAAATATGAAATTTTCTCTACTTGTCATAGGCATTATATTTGCCAGTAGATATCATAAAGAGATAAGTCATTAATTCTCATCAGACAATTTTCTGCCCTAGAAATTTCCTTCAACACAGAGGAAATGGAGAGCATAGCATAATATGTTAGAAGCATGATTATTTAGCCACCAAACTACAGTGAATGCAGAAAACTGTCCTGTAATCAGCTTTTTGAGTGTTTGGAGAACTTTCCGCACATAAAGCAAAGTGAATTTTAACCCTCATTGGCCTCCAATGAGAAATCTGAAAAAACAAGTTGTAGTATCTTTCCCTTTATAGACGATTTACTCCTTCGGCTCCTCACCTGATGTACCTATTTCATGTACTGTATGTATTTCTCCCTGGTATTAAAGGACTGGCTGGGCATTTTCTAAAACCATGGATCTTGATAAAGGGAGTTGAGAGGAAAGCAGAGTCAGTTAATATGACAGGAATGGACAGCCAAGGAGATACAGCAAGCTGCATGGAACCCTCTGATTGAGAATAATAGTCCAACCATAAAGCTCTACAATGAAAAATGTTCCATTCACTTCCTCATGAAATTCCACTGCTATCATACTTCTGCATCTAGGCAAATCAATTTGGCTTTTGCTGAATGCAATAACAAGCTGAGTCTAGAACTCCCCTGACAATAGGGTGGGCGAGGTTCACTTTTTGTTGACCAAGGAAGAATCCTGATGCGACTCCATGATTTGATAGAAGGTTTCCCGGAAATGATGGTCCTGGCTTAGCCTCTTGGCAGCTTGCTTCAGCTCTTCTATATTTTCTGCTTCTGAGTACACGAAAGATTGTGACTGCTGCACTAAAAACAAGAATGGTATACAACACTAGGAAACTTTACTTATTTGTAATCCTTACCATGGCAAAGACTTGTGCATTCATCTTTCCTCTTATTTATGTTTTCTGGTTGATGGACTTTTGCACTATGGAAAACAGTGGGGTAAGTCTGTAAAAATCAGGCCTGGGAATTAGAAAAGGCCAGTACTGTGGGAACAAGGGGTAAAATTGGGGTTATCAAACAGTTTAAGTAAGTAGATACCAATCAAAGAGGAAAAAAGATGGCAGTCAACAAAACACTGATTAATACACATAATGGAGCTATCACAATATAACAAGTGTGTCTTTTGTAATTAGATATCCTCTAGATCTGTTGGATTATAACTCTGAATTTCTAGCAGCCATGCAAGCTGTAGCCGTATATGGGATTGATTTTGCCCCCAGAGATCAGCTTCATATTAAACCAATAAAGTACAGCCATAGATTTAGAACTTTAATTAACATGGAGAAACTTGTCAATCAAGTTTATGGAATCGTTATCAATTCCATAATGATAGCCTTGAGGTTTTTCCTCCCTCAAGGTTATCATTATGGAATCGCACCAAAGTGGCTACAGTTGTGTCCTTTTTACACGATAATAAAAAAATCCCAAACCCTGAATTATCTATAAACTATAAAAGAACAAGGACAAGTAGTACTTACAACTATTCCATGAATTGCTGCATCTCCTACGACGAAATCGGCAGCTTTTTATCCTGCGAGTGGTAGCCTTGTGAAGGTACACAGAATTTTTCATAATTACTGGCATTTTGGCTTCTAATTCAGCATTCCGGATACATTCTTCGAAGAATTCTACAGGATGATCAGAGACAGGGGAAGTGGAATAAATCCTAGCCTTAGACCCTTGTTCCTCAACCTAGCATTCCATGCTGCCATGACCTTCTAGAATTATAATAAATGACCATATTGACAGGAAGATTACGGGATTTCAAGACCCACTTATTTATAGGACATCAAGTTATGGATGGTCCATACAACTTTGAAGATGAAGGTATAGAAATTAGCTTATGTTTTAAAAAAAAATCAATTCTGACATTTCTATATTTTGCTTTTTAATTTGAGTATATGCAAAATATTTTTTATAAAACATTCTTTCTCCTTTGAGACAATTTAAGGCAAAATTATTAACTGTTGTCACAGCTTTATATTCTATGTTATCTTATCTGTTTAAAAATCATGCTTACAACAAATGCTGCATTTTTGAAAGCTTTTCTGACCTAAAGCTTGGTTACTGCTTATTAACTGCGTCTTATGAGGTTTCTGGGATATGATCCCCATAGCTGAAAATGAGCTATTTCAGTTTTATTGTCATCATGTGCTTATTTTACTCTCAGGATAATTTGGGTAGTGATGGAGGAGCATTTAAAGCTCAGTTGATTTTGAACTATTATGTGCCATCAAGTTGGTATTAGCTCTTACCAAGTATATCGATAGATTTTTCTCCAGGGTGATCTGTCCCCATCCTGGTCCTTCTGTAACTGATGAGTGCACCACTGAAAACCCAAAGGACCAAGCTGGGGGCAGGTTCTCCTGAATAAAATCTATATATATTCGCTAAGGCTCTTGATGGCACATAATCAAATAATTCAAAGTTTAGTATAATCCAGAAGTTATCCAGAACTTACAGAAATGTGACAATCACTCCATACTTAAGCACACAGGAAGAGTTTTGCTGATGCATTTCTGAACAGAAACAACTCTCTATCAATACTATGTGTGTTGATAGAAAATTAGTGTTAAATACAGTTTGCATTTTTCATAATTGGTCTTCTTAGTAAATGTCACATAATACCACTCCTACCTAAGATGCTGGATTGCCAGAAAAAAACACAGTGCATTGGAGAAGTGATACCATCAAGAGAAGAGTGTTATCATTTTTGGATGGAGGTAGCAAGTTTCTAAAATGTAATTAACAAGTAATATCCCCCAAGAAGAAATCATGCTACTGATGACTAGATAGATCATTTCATCACACTAAGAATGCAAACTCAGGCAAGTAAAAATTATTCTTGGGGGCAAATCAAACAAGATATTAGCTGTGGCTTTATATCTTGGCTCCAATAGAAGGTTGTGTTTTCCATTCCTGTCCACTTCAATTCTAATCACACACATTAGTCAATGTGATCAGCAGCTTCTGCTTGATTTTTGAAAAGATAAAGTCCTCCTTCAATTTCACTGCTGGCAAAATGATGGGCACTTTTATACGGTTTCCTTAGGAGCAATGTTTTCTTGTGGAACGAACTATGGTTTAGTCTAGTGTTTCTGAACTTCAGAAACGTTGAACAGATGTGGACTTCAGGACTCATATTCTGAACTCCAGAATTCTTCAGCCAACCTGCTCAAGGAAGGGATTCTGGAAGTTGAAGTCCACATATCTTAAAGCAGCTGAGGTTGAGAATCACTGGTCCAGTCTATAACTGTGGGATTCCTTTGTGGTCTCTGATTTAAGTGCTGTTTGCTTAGTTTCTCAACCCAGCTAACACTTGCTGAGATTGCATTTTTTTAAAAAAGCAGGGAGATGAAATACAAAGATATATTTCATGCTTTTTAAAATTTGACCCTCCTTCAGGAAGTTCACCCATGATGATTTTTTCCCCCTCCTAGAATTCGCTAGCTTATATTTTTAGACTGCCAGAAGTGCTACTGCAACACTCCTGAGGACTGTTAAGCAGATTCACAACTCACAGTTATGCAAGGATTCACTGGCTAATGCTTCCAGCTGGAGGCATCTGCAAGTGAGACTTCCTTTGAAGTGGTAGTTTTATTGTAGAGGCTACTTAGCAGCAGTGGGGAAGGTCCACTTACTTTTCAGGTTGCTGACATCAGCTTTCATTTTTTCCTCCTTCTCTTTGTTGCGATGCTTGCAGTTTAAGCCTTGTTCAAGGCTCTGCAGGGCCTCTTCAGCCTCCTGCAAGCGTTTCTCCAGGTCCATACGCACCTTCACTTCTGCCTGAGCCAGAAAAATTCAGAAAAGAAATACAACAGCAAATTGCAAACAGAAGCAAGAAATGCGGGGGGGGGTGGTTAACAATTGGTACACTGCCTGGGGGTTCCCTTGTCTTGGCGTTATTTTATTTTGGCGTTATTTATTTATCCAGTTCCCTTGTCTTGGCGTTATTTTATTTTGTGTCATTCAGCAGTAGAAGAAGGGCAGGTGATGAGATTGTTGACTGACCCTATAACACAGATAGGAGTCATCTTTTTTTGGGTTTAGAGTAGGGGTGTCAAACTGGCAGTCCATGGACCAGATGCATCATGCGCAGGCCACGCCCACCCCAGCTCCACGAAGGGCAAAAAAACATCGCAATATGTCATGTGATGGTAACGAGATGCACCGAGTTTAACACCCATGGTCTAGAGGGACAAACCAAAAATTGCTTTGATGAGACAGAGCTCAATGAAAGGATGAACTAATAGGACCAGGTCTTTCATGTGGACAAATTCAGGGTCTTCTCCTTTTTTACAAAAATGTGCTTAATGGCCGAGTGGCGTCATTGTTCATCACCCTTAAGTCTGTTTCATATAGACACTACATGACAGGAGACTTAAATTCATTAATGAAGCCATAAGGAGTTCTGGAAACTGAAAAGGGAAGCGGGGCCAACTTTAGGCCTAAAATCCACATTACCATAATAGAAACTGTACTACCATACCTTGAGGTCTCTCTCGGTCTTCTGCTTCTCAGCTGTCAGCTCAGATAGGGAATTCTGTAGGGCCTGTGACTGGGAGGAATAGAACTCCCTTTCTTCTTCCAGAGCTCGGGAGCGTTCTTCATTCTCCTTCATTCTATGAAATAGCAGAGGAAAAAGCATTCAATGATACTCTCTTCTCATTTCTCTCTTTCCTGCCTTTAATTTGTGGGAATGCCAGCCTGCAACACCCAGGTTGACTTTCTACTCCAATGGAGAACAATAGGTTCTTCTTGCAAATTTCACTTGCTGTTCCTACTTTTTGTAAAAAAAAATAAAAAGAATAATTACATAAAAACAACCATGAGAACGGCTGATGGGCCAGAGGAAGAAATGAGACAGGGCTATGGACTGTACTGTCTCTCTAAATGTGAAAAGTCAGCTCCCCAATTTGTAATATTTTTGGTTTGGAAGTCTCTCCCCATCTCACCTTTTCTCTGCTAAGAGTTTCTCCTTCAACAGCTGGTGCATTTTCTCCTCAATCTGATGGAGGCTACTCTGCAGGGCCCCAGTGGCACTGGTTTGCCCCGAAGGGCTCTCCTGGGGCTGCAAATGACTTCCATCTTCTTCCAGTCTCTCCAGCATGCTTTGTTTTTCCAAAGAGAGTTCCTGATAGCCAAAACAGACAGGTTAAACAGTGATCATTCCTTTTCCCCTTTCCATGACTGACTTTTAGATGGGTAACCTTTGAAAAAGGCAACTTCCACAACATTAGAGGATGGTTGTCATCACCAAGCTAGCAAGGTGTTTATGCTTTCATACAAAATTTATCAAAGAGAAACCTAGCAGATTAATTTTTTTATTATAATAAATTCATATTGATATGAAATAGGGACTTTTCTATCTGTCATGCAAAATTAAATGCACAGATGCTACACCAACAACAGATGCCAATTGTGAGATTAGAAGAAAGTCTATCACGTTCATGAATACAGAAAAAAAGCGATACATTTCTGAGAAAATTTGCAAAACAGAAGAAAGCTGATGTTCCTACTCCCAAGAGAACTCTCCAAAGGATCATTTCACATAGAGTACCAGATATAACAAAAATAAAGGCGACAACTTACATTTCTTCAGGCACACATAAAAGAACAGAGAAAAGAGACCGGGCAGGCTTGGCTTAATATATGTGATAACCTGAGGCAGCTCAGCTGCTAAACTAAGCCCAATGATCTTCATACCTCAGGCAAAAATATCTCCAAAGATCTATATCCCTGATAGTAAAGCAACAATGACAATAAAATCTCTAACCATCATCAGCAGAATGTCCCCAAACAGCAACTGCAGGCAACTTCCTCATTTAACTAAGCATCAGCTTAGCTTTGAGATGGTTCATTTGCCATTAAGAAGAGGAATGGAGATTTTGTATTAATGAGCTGCATCCTTTGTTAGGACTTAGAGCTTAGAAACCAAAAACGTTGAGGCACTGAGCATACATAAAGCAAACATGAGGCAAAATCTCAAGATGCCTATTTCACTGAATAAGCCCAATATTTCTAGCAGGTAGGAGCTCCTACTATATAAACTACTTCTTTAGTAGTGGGGCCAATGACTGTGTAATCAATCTTTAGTAGTGGTGCCAATGACTATGTAATCAGTCTTTAATAGTGGTGCCAATGACTATGTAATCAAAGGGGCACTATTCATGCAAAAATGTAGGCTGTACGCATAAGCGTACAAAAGTGTGACTGGGTGGGAGGGTGGAAGGAATTCTTAAAAAGACATGTACCTGAAAGGGTGAGGTCACCCAAGACTGACAAGGGTGCTAAATGGGTCCCTAAATAGAGCACCTAACGAGGATGCTCAGTGGATCCAGAATGCTGCACTCTCACTTGGGATGGAGAAATGGAATGAAAGAGGACATGGAATCCTGAACAAGTTGTGTTTGGAACCTCAACATTTCTTTGCAGCTTTTATTTGTAATTTTAATGATTTAGTTATTTCTAAGGAGGCTGTTTCATCAAAGGCTGCCATCAGGAGAAAAAAATCAAACACCTACTTCCAATGTCTTCTGTAATGCTTCTGTCAGAGTTTGTAGTCCTTTCTTTTCTTCTTCTACTCCTTTGAGGGACTGGGCAGTCATTTCCAGCTCTCTGTGAAATAACCATGCAAAGGCCATTGAAGCATATTTTTCAACTGTGTGTTCTAATACAAGACTGAGGATGGGCATCCTTTTGATCTTGTAAGTTTTCAGAGAGGAGACATTCAGGATCACCACAGGCATGGTGGAAATAAAAATGAAGGAGATTTTATTTATTTTTTTATTTTTAGAATATTGAAGGTATACTTGAGTGCTTTAGTTTTTAAAATGGACTCCAATCTATTTTAAAGCCTATGCTACAGTTTTAACATATTTCCTAATTCAAAAATTGCAGGAAACCACATCCCCAAATGTTGGCATCACAATTTTAGAGAAGTCTAAAAAAATGAAATTGACCATATACATTTAGTTCTAGAATTGCAAGTTGTGTATTTTTTCTGTGACATGGTTCATACAGTTACATTGCCAACATGATGTTTAATATGACATATAACAGATAATACATAATATGGGGGCAGAAATTCTAATCTCTTTCCATCTCCTGGATTTAGGTTCAGGCAAGCCATTTCTATACTCTTGCTCCACAGAGGTTCACCATCCTGTTTCTGCATTGTTTAGAACTTACCCAATCCAGTGACTGCAGCAGCAATGTGTGACCCACTATCTCCCATTAGTCAGCTGGAGTGAAAAAGGATAAACTCTCATTGGTTCAGGATGCTTTGAGGTGAGAAGAATTAAAGTTGATTAAAGTTGAATTTTAAATGTTTGTCTGGAATGAGGTTGAAATGTTGATAGTGTGGAAGTGTCCCAAAGAACTGATTTCTCCTGAAAGTGCCAATTTTGGCACTCAAAATTGTAATTTTGTACAAAATGTGGAAAATATTTCTCTCAGCCAACTCACAACTCAAGTTGTACAGATAATACTAAGCAGACTGTGAGCCATATTTCAAAATTATTACCACCAATGCCAGCTATTATTTCGTTCTCTTGATGGCTGAGAGGTATTACCGTTTAATCTGCTCCTGTTCCCCTCGAAGATCTTGTACGACTTCTTCAAACTGCTGTTTTTCTGCCTCCAATACTTGATTGAGGTGCTCCAGGGCCTTAAGAAAAAGTCAATAAATGCAGAATTCAAACGACTGCAGAGTTCACTTTCTAGTTAAAGTTTGAACATTTACACAGCTGTGTAACAAGTACAATTTACAGTAAACATTGACACTAGGGATCAGAATCAGATTTGTGAGTCTGCTGCATATGCACTTTTCCCCCTCACAGGTTGCTTTTTGAACAAACGTTGGGAACTTTTCTAAAACAGAGTGCTTAGGAAAGCATTTTTTTTTAATGATGGGGCAGGAAAGGCAGCATCTATTTTAAAGTTATGCAACCACAACTAACATTTTTCAGTCTTAAGAGGAAAAGTATGCTAAGAAAGTAGACAGGTAAAAGCACACTCTCAGCATTGGGATGACATAACTCCCTATCACACAGCATAATCACTAGGAGTTTAGTCTGTGATCAACCTCATGCTGTAGCTGTTTGATCCTCAATGAGGAAATTGCTGTTTCAAAACAGTGGCAGTCTTGGGCTTCAAGGAACAGACCGTACTCCCATTCCAGGATTGCCTTCACCTACCCACTACTTCCTGGGTTCCTTTGTTAACAACCTGGTGGGATTTCCTGTGCTTCAGGATGCCTAACTAACTAACTAACCAACAGGTAGTGGGCATGGAAAGGTACATGGAGTAAAGCATGAGAGAGCACTACCAAGGCTCCTGCCTAATCAACATCTCCTCCACATTGTGATCTGGGCTATCTCTGAACATGGCCTAGCCCTAGGTGCTCCGAACGAATACTGACGTCATGCTCAAAACTAGGCTGCTGACAGGCCACGGGGATGGAGGAGAGCACGGTGTGAAGAAGCCAACAATTGCACGCAAGTTCTGTCCTCCTTGAGTAGTATACAAGACAACGGAAGTGATGGGAGGGAAAGACCAAGAAGCACTGATCTCATGGCTGGTGTCCTCCCGACTAATAAAAGCAGTCAAAAGTACAAGCACATGAAACTCCTTGTCTGCATAAGCAGAAAAAACATTGCAATATACCCAATGATACCCACTATTTGAATTAGACAGCAACTTGTTTAGGTGGTTGGGTTACTGAAGAAGACCTATAGGAGGAGAAAATGGAGGAGGCAGGAAAAAGGTGGTGGTCACCAGAGCTGCTGGCCGAGGGTAGACTGACATCCGAAACTGTGGCAAGATATGTTGATGACTAACCACCCAGAAATACCTGTCTGACCAAATGGCCCATCTTAGCCAGGGAGTTGCACAAATAGCATAGAATCAACTAGCTAACACTTGCTGTAAATAGTGACAGAAGTAGCAACTTTTCTCCTCCAATTGAACTTCTATGCAGCATGTGACTAGTATTATTTCACAGGAGAGTTTGTTTTTTAAATTCAAGTTTAAAAACAACAAATTTATGTCCTGGACAAACTGTATCAACAGAATCGGGAAAATACTGCTTTAAAAACTGGAGCAGCAAAAGACAATTGTAGCTGCCTCAGCTATGATCTGTAAATAAAAATTGGGTTATTATCTAAATTAGGCAACAATTGATTCCAATAATTATTCCAACACATTTAAGTCTCCTCAGGAAAAGGGGGTCTATGAGATATTATAGGATTTACTTCCAGAAAAGCATGGGTAGAATGGCAGGATGCTCAAGGATTGGGAATGTCCATATCCTCCCCCACCAAATGTCTCAGCACTAGGACTTCCCCACTCAACTTTTCTGCACTAGATAGTCCAAACCAGGAAATGAGCATCACGGGAAGGCCGAAACTACTTTTACTGAGATTGTCTATAATACAAGCAGAATCTTGCAAGTCTGATTGTGTTGTATCTCTTCCCCTTTCTTACACTCCAGTGAATCAGGATGGCATCTGCCTGAACTACTTCCAAATTTCTCTGAACTTAAAAAAAATATATCAGCACCTTTTTGCCTAGGCAATATGTTTTCTCCCACATATCTCCCTCAAGATCACTTTCCTTATTTTCTATACTGCAGGCTTGAACTGCCCCTTCTCCCACCCCACATGTGAAATGTAGGAAGAGGGCAATGGAGCAATAGAAAGCTACATTTCCAATTCTCTTTTAAATGTGAGCTGAAATTATATGCTAGAGTGGGAAAGGAACTATTCCCTTGTTTTATCACAAGGTCTCAACCGCAAGGGTTCACCCAGGTGTCGCTTTTATTAAGAACTAGAAATGTTGCTCTTCATAGAATTGGGACACTCTTTTCCAACTCTCTCTCTTCATTCTGACTGTTAAGCATTATCAGGCTCAATAGTAACCTATTTGCAGACACTAAACCAAGACGGGGAGGCAATATCCCTGGGTGAAACAAAGGCAACATTAAAATGACAATGCAAGAAAAGGTAGTTACTGATACATGTTAGCAGTCCAATTTGTTCAATATGAGAAAGAACCCCTAGTCTTACAAATAGAGACATCAGGTTATTTCAAGTTGACTGGCAAATACTGTGATTGGCAAAAATAGTCTAATGAAAAGCCCATGATGCCCAGCCAGTATGTTAATGGGTAATGGGAATTATAGTCCAAGAAATCTGGAGGACAATAGGTTGGGGGAAGGGTATCTAAAGTCTGCAGTAAACTTTAGAAAGGGGTAAAAGCAAACAGAGGCCAACTACACTGTAATTCAGTGGAACTAATGAGATAGATCAAAGATGATAGATATTTCAGTATGTAAATTAAACAATTAAAATGAGAAAAAAAACCTCTCTCTGTTCCCTCTGTAGACATAGCTCCTCTGTTTCTTCCATCAGTTTATCTGCAAATAGACAATGACCAATGAAAGCAATCACCATGGAAGGGATAATTGAAAATTATCAGACACAGATTACATGGATCTTGAAAAATGCAGCTTTGCTTCTTGTACAGCATAATGTGCTGATTTGAACCTTATGAGGTATCTTCGGTAAACTTGTTTTAAAAATGACAGCAAAGAATAGCTTGCCCTGCTACTAGTGATTTTCCCTGCAGAGCTTTAGCTAAGAACCAATATACTATAATTTGCAATTCTCTCACCAGCTTCATCACTTTTATTTAACAGATGAGAGTAAAATAACAGGATAAGTGCTAAATTAGGCCAACAGTAAAGCAGTGGAGACGGCTTTGATTGATTAAATAGATTAAATTAAGAGGTTATGACTTTTATAGGAAAAGTGGGCATTAAAATAATAGTGATCCTAGCAATAATGTGGATGTTGCCTAGAAAACAAGTGGGATAAAGTATTTGGCTAATGTTCTATCCACCAGATAGTTTTCTATAAATTATCTATGAAGAATGTCACTCTGCTTGGAGTTAAAATATAAGAGAAAATATGAAGCAAGAGGAAAGATACATATTGGGGAGCATTGATTGCACAACCTTCTATTTGTTTTTTTTTCCTACACAAGTTTGTTTTCTTTTCTTTCACAAGGCAGCTTTAGTTGGAAATAGGAGACTGTCTTAGATTATGGAAACCATCTGCATTCCTGAAATTATCATTAACTTTGTCCTCCTTTTGTTTGGCCACATTAGCTCATGCTGCTTGATTAAGGTTATTAGTTATACCACCTTAAAGATACAAAAGAGCCAATCTCTCTCAGCAGCTCTAAAAGATTGCCCTATGGGACTCACTAGAATGTCTGAGTTTCCTTCGGAGATTTTTAACTACAATTCCCATCATCCTTATGACTATCATGTTGTCTGGGGCTGTTGGACGTTTTAGTATAAAATCTCTGGAGGGCACCAGGCTAGATATGCTTGGCGTAGATCTTACTCTCTAAAGTGGTGCATGTCTCATATACTGAAGATCTCTTCAGATATGTAATTCTCTCCCTTTCATTTCCAGTCCCTCTGGATTGACAGAGAGGCCTGCACCAGCCTTCCACTTCTCCAATATGAAATAGCAGCTCCCAGAATTCAGAGCCATCATGTAAGGCCAGGTTAGGGAAGGCTGCTCTATAGTGAAGACCAACAACTGGAACAAAGTTACAACACTTGACCGAGATCTGGAACCCTGATTGCACAGGAGAGAGGCATAATCATTCTATGGAGAACTGGGCCTAATGTAGTTATCTCTGTGACAGATCTTAATTCAGATGAGGCTAGGAGTTTTCAGATGCACATCATTGCCCACCTGGCATAAAAAACACAATGAAAATTCAGCAGAGACAACAAGTCTAACAGGGTTATACCAGCATGGAGTACAAAGTTAAAATGGCTGACAACAGGAATTCATCAAACCATCAAATTAAATCTTTACTATGGCCAAAGCTGGGCATAAAACCATAGGGATTATATATTGCAGATGTGAAAAAGCTTGGAAGTACTGATAGTCCTCTACTTATGACCACAACTGATCCCAAAATTTCTGTTTTTAAGCAAGGCAGTTTTCAACTGAGTTTTGCCCCATTTCTTGCTGCAGTTGCTAAGTGAATCATGTCCGTTGTTAAGTTACTAACACGGTTATTAAGTCAATCTGGCTTCCCCATTGACTTTGCCGGTCAGGAGGTCACAAAAGGTGATCACATGACCCTAGACAGAGCAATTGTCATAAGTATATGCCAACTGCTACACATCTGAATTTCAATCACTGACCATGGGGATGCTGCAAGAGTTTAAGTGTGAAAAATGGTCATAAGCCACTTTTTTCAGTGCCATTGTAACTTCAAACGGTCGCTAAGTGAATGGTTGTAAGTCGGGGACTACCTGTACAGAAGAACCTTGGCCAGGTCTGAAGAGATGGTGATATGAGACAGGGAGGGTTCCTTTCCAAGAGCTTCCCAAAGCTGGAGGGCCGGGCACCCCTGAGAAAGCCTTGTCTGTCAAGACCACTTCCTAAACATGTGGGAAACTTCCAGAGCCGTTCTTAAGACTCTGGTACATTCCTATTCTATCATCTCCCCAACTGGATAGAGGCTTATATAGCAAAAATAGGCCACACAATGGGAGACCGTGAATGTGAACTGAGTAGCCTCATTTTAGGGCTCGGAAGCACTTTGGATTCAAAGGAAAAAGGTGCTTAAGTTTTGAATGGGTTCATACATGGCTCCTCTCTGAAGTCCTCTCTTGTGACTGCCTGGCTCTTCTCTGTAATTGCAGAGCGATTCCAGAGACGAGTCTGTGAGGAAATCTCTGGGTACCATTAACTGCTTTTTGCCCTTGCATCTGAAGCGCTGCGCTGCCCTATTTAATAAGTTGGTGTACAAATGCTAATAATCTTTAAATATAAGCTGCTGTTAGTTCCAACCTAAATATTCCTGTTTCTCTTTGGCCAGTTGTAGTCCCTGAGCTTCAAGGCTCTCAATCATGGCTTCACCCAGCTGAGCATTTCTCCAGGTCCTTTAAAAAAGGGAACAGAAAAAGAAATCAGAGTGAAAACAGCCTTCTTTTCTTTCCTCCTTTTCTTTCCTCCTTTTCTCTTTCTTTCCTCCTTTCCTAGGTGTCAAACAAGGGGAGCAGGGTTCCTTCTTTCACATTCTCCCCCAAGACAAAGGAAAATAACTTTGAAAACAGCTGGCAGTCTTGCCTTCTTTTGTGCTATTCAGTTGAAAAGAGAAAGTGGGAGAAAATGAAAATGACCAGCACTATGAAGGAATATGGAACTCATTTCCCTTCAAAGAATAAAAGGGCCTGTATAAGTCATTACTTTAATTTTCTCTTTCAATATATTGGCTGGGACTTTTGCCTCTTGCTACCTGAAGCGCCAAACCCTCACTGCAAGTCACAAATCACAATTCTCATGTTTCACTGGCACTCTATTATTTGGTACTTAAGATACTTAATATAAAATTGTTCCACATTGTGTGCAAACTGCTTCCATTTCTTGCAAGTCTGCAAAATGGAATTTGGGAATCCTATGGATCAGGACTCTAAGGATTTAGAGCAGGCTCCACCTTAAATGAGTACAGAAACCTGATTTATGTTGCAGGCAGGTATGGAAGATCAAGAAAGATAACCCACCCACCCCTTATACTGAATGTTGGAAGAACTCCCAAATGACTGCTGCATTGGGTTATAGTTGGCTGGCATAGATTTACTCAGTTGTGTGAGGGGGTGAGAGATATTATATTAACTCCTATTCTGTTCTCTCCCCAAGTTGAGAGTATAATAAAAAGGGAGATAGATCTTGCGGCACAGCTCTGTCACAGATGGCTAGTTGGCTCCCACAATCTTACCAAGCCACATTTTTCAGAATGTTCTTGACCTTCACAGTCAATCTACCCTCCTTAACTAAACAATTGCATGACTGTTGAAGCAATTCTTCAAAGCTATTTTAAGCTGTACCAAGCAGTAAAGATGCTCCTCTATGCTTTTGCCTTGAAGCACTGGCTGGGAGAAGATGAGCAGGACAGAGCAAACCATGTAGAAGGTAGCTAATGACATGAGGAATTACTCCAGAGTAATTTATTATTGCCGGCCTATAGCCAGGAATCTTGCCAGACTAAAGCACTCTGTCTCTGCTCCTTGGGAAAGACCCCTCCCTTCTGCAAATCTGCACTACATTCCAGAACAGTAAGAGATCATTACCTATTGTTCTCTTTTGTACTCTCCATTTAAGTTCATCTAAATGTAAATTAGCCTTACCCTAAAAGTTCCTGTCAAAATGAATGGCAACCCAAATGGCAAAACTAGCCCTGTAGCAGAGACAAAAGGTGAGCACTCCCCTCCTAACGTCCCACATTAGGACACCAGTCTGAATTGCTTTCCCTTGCAAAGCTGGCAATTTGGGAAGAACAACACTGCACTTAATGGGATGAATGTGTAACCTGACCCTTGGTGTTTCATAAGCTTTACATCAGCAAGGAATTCAAAGTTGTTTTAACATGCCCCATTGGCTGGTTATCTGGGGCCATTTACAATGCACTACCTTTTTGATGGGATCACTAATTCCATTTCATTCCATTCCACTAATTCCATTCATTTTGGTTACAATATTCCTCTTCTAAATTACATTCTCAATTTTTAGCTAAAGATGACAGGAGTCAAGAGCCCTTGAACTGAACAGGTCTTTCTGACTCTCTTCCAGCTTATTCAAGCCAGATATGCTTATCCATTTGACATGGAGCTTTCCCCACTGTTGAAATGAGTATCATCACCCCATCCTTGAAGTGTCAAAAAACCAATCAAGAACAAAATTGACTGTCCCCATTGCTGATCCCTACCTTGCTTCCATTCTCACGGTGCTAGGCACCTACTTCCCCTCCAAAATAATAGTGATAAGCCTAATTAATTTTATATGTCACGAGGCTGCTGTTGGATAGCAGAATAGGGCGGGAATTCTATTTTAATACAGGCACAGATGAGGATGATTTCAGCCTGTCTCACACATGGGCTGGGGAAATCACACGGTCACAGGGACATGGCAGAAAAAAAAGGTTTTGCAAATATATGCTTGTGTTATAACTGGATTGAAGTGGGGAAAAGGTTCCTGACCAAAATAATAAGTCTGAGTCAAAGGTGACATTTCAGATAGGCAGAGAGGAGCTATCAGCCTGGGACACATTCACCTAGAAGTCAGTCCCATTGCATTCCATGGGATCTAGGAAATGCGTTTAATGTGGCTTCCTGGGTGTCAGATGTAACATATTAAGGAAATAAGCTAATGCAGGCTCCATCCCACAGTTTCTCTTCATAATGATATTTATTTCCTAGTAGCGTTTTCCCACTGCTGAGTTAAAACAATATTTAGTCATCCCTGAGTCACGACAAGACAAGGCCAGCATAACATTTGCTGTCTCTGATCTCCATTACCAATCCTTCTCCTGCCTTCACTGAATTGTTAACACTCAATTGTTGCTCAAGTATACTGTTCAGATATGTATGTGTGCCACTCATAAGCCATGGCATTCACTTGCTCCTTGGCTTTCTGCCATCTGCTTTCAACATATCAGAAGCCAGAAGGGAAAACATCATTAATCAGAAACCAGAAAGCTTTCACTTCAGAGCTCTTGGCTGGTTTGTTTGATCTTTTTAAAAACATTATATTTGCACATTTACTAAAATTAAAATAACTGAATTTAATATATATATATATATATTGGAAAACACTAGGGCTGAAATAATTTTAGAGAGGAGGGAATTCCTGCCATAAATGTACAACCAGTTAGGTCCTCTAGAATAATTGAAACTGATTAGCCCATGGACAATTTGCTTTCTTACTTGTGGGAAGGGGAATATTGAAATTGACAAATAAAGGGGAAATGAGGAACTGCTACAAACCCAAAACCTTGTGTTCCTTGCTGAAACGGTGGAGTTCTGCTATCTTCCCTTATTATTTATTTATTTCACCCTGCCTTTATTATTTTTACAAATAACTCAAGATGACAAACATATCTAATACACCTTCCTTCTCCTGTTTGCCCTATAAGAGCCTAGGTGGCGCAGTGGTTAGAGTGTTGAACTGCAGGCCACTTCTGCTGATTCAATCTAGCGGTTCAAA
>JANHFL010006952.1:0-14668 GCA_032468155.1 Oxyrhabdium leporinum | reverse complement strand
TGAGGTATATTGGATTAATATACTGATGTAAGAGTATTGCTTATAAGCTGTAAACCGCCCCGAGTCTTCGGAATGTATAAATGTATAAATAAATGTATAAATGTAAAAATAAATAAAAAAATAAATAAAAAAAAAATCTTGCCAAGCAGACTGCAGGGAGCAGTCGCCAAGCAGTCAAAAACTGACTTGAAAGCAGAGATATTGAAAAAACATCTTCTCAAGAAGAATGGGTTTTTTGTTACTCAGTACCTTTTAGGAGAGAAACGCTTTCTATTCCCCCCCCCCTCATTGGTGAACTACAATTCCCAGAATCCCATATACCGGTAATAAACGACTCAATAGAAATGCTGGAAGCTGTATAGTATCACACAGTTGAAAGTGCTGGCAATTAAAAGCCTGCATCCTCTTGGCAGAAAATGAGAGCCCACCACAGCTATAAAACAGATCTGTAAGAATCTTTTAAAACCACAACAGGTTCGAATGAGAAGAGAAAAAAAAAACAACTTAGAAAAAAGCCGGGGAGGCAATCTTGTGCTGTGCATGGAAAATGAAGGCGAAAAATAGAAAAAAAGGATTCCTAACCTTATTTCGCCCTGGGGGAGGGGGGAGAATCCCAAAGTGTGTGTGTTGGGGGGGGGGGGAATCCGGAAATATATTTATTAGTATTGCAGTTTGTCTAGTTTAGTGTCATTTTGGCTGGTCTTAATAAAGGCATCATAGAACGCGGGAGAAATTAATTCTGCCTGCAGAACCCCCCTGCTTTGGATCTCATCTCCCAGGTAAGAACTGGTAAAGTGGGGGGGGGAAGCGGGGCAAACTTCGCAGGAAGCCAAGGAATAGGGAAGATAGCGACAAAGGAAAGGAACGCGGTTGCGCCCCCTTCCTGTGCCCTACAGAAAGCCCGTTCACGCGCCCCCCCTCCCCTTACCCGAGGCGGGTACTCCGTCTTCACGCAGCCCCCGCACATGCCGACTTCAAAACCTTCTTCCCGAATCTGTGCGTCCCTGTGACGTCACTCTCCGCGCGCGAGCGAGCGAGAGAGAGAAAGGAAGACAAGCGAGATTTCTTCGATTCTGCCCCAAGTGACTCTCCGAATGGAGGCGGGTCGCCCCGAGTGGGAGGAGCCTGCGCCGAGGGCGTGGTTTATCAGACAGATTGAATTTGGGCTAAGGTTTGCGGTTACCTGGAGTTGAATGGAGGAAAAGATCGCTGTCTCCCCAAGCTTTGTGCGTTGGAGCGGCGGGGCTTGGAAAATTTTTATTCTGAAGCTTGCAGGGCTGCTACTGTTTATCGAAAGGGGATTCCGCTTTTAATTTTGTTTCATTTAATTAATTAGGTTTTTTTTAATCCTTAGGCGCTTTTTTACTTCTCCCGTAAAAAAAAATTATGAGATGACTAACCTAGAGATTTATAGCGTAATCCAGGCATCGCCTTTGGTGGTGTATTACCGGTACTTACGTGCATGAGCTTTATACGACCACAGAGGCTTCGAAAGGATGTTGTGAATCACCAGTGGGAATCATCTATTATGGATAGGAATAAGCACCAAGGTGCGTTTCTCCTTTCAGTAGAATGGGTAAACAAAGGAGCTTAATTCACAGGCTTCTGCTGCATCTAAGTCTCTCTACAGTATTGAAACATTTAGACAGAGAAACTTTAAATTGGAGAAGTAAAATTTATCAGAAAAATTACAAGAAAAAGCAAAGAATGGGAGGGTCCTTAAAGCCATTCGATCGGATTATAGTAAATATGAGCCTTGAACTTTCCGAGGTATTATTCGCTCGGTAGTTCAATCCGATTCAATAGGAGGACTGCTTCGTGCTACAATCGGGTGTGCAACCAAGACTTCTTCCCTACTTTCCCTCTGCTAACATTGGGAAGAATAGCAGTACCTATAGCTGCTCTTCTGCTCTTGCAGAGGTTTTGGGGTGAGCCAAGTGATGGAAATAGAAGAGCCAGTTTCCTGTAGTGAGATATGAATCCTAGTCCTGCTTTAGGCACAAAGCCAGCTGGATGACCTTGGATCAGTCTCTTTCAGTCCCAGAAAGGAGGCCAAGGCAAACCACTTCTGCAAATCTCCTCAAGGAAACCGCAGGGGCTAGTTCAGGCAGTTACCAGGAGTCAAAATAGACTGGAAGGCACCCCTCAGACTCCCAAAGTGCTAAAAACAAACATTTCAAATGTATTAATTTTAGTACTCATGAGATACTTGCTTAACAACATTCACTCATTTATAAAATATTTTGTGTTATATAAAATGTTTCTTCCTGCAAGATTTCTTTTCTCTCTCTCTCATTTCCTGCCTTTAATATCTTTTCACCACTTCTCTTTTTTTCCTTTTTTCATTGCTTTGCATAATGCTTACCCCAAAAATAAAATGCATAATGGGCAAAGATATATTCTCTGTTAAGGAGTCTGGACAAATGCATAGTTGCCCAAATATTGTCAACATCTGCATACAATTAATTTAAATCTATATTAAATTAATATATTTAAATATAAAGAGCGGATGTAGGAAGATAATCTAGTTTTGCTTACTTGAGATAATTTCGTTACATATATATATAAAAAACAAATCTCAGAAAACATATATATATATATATATATGATGTAGCTTTCACTCTCAGTGTTGACAAGCAGTCAAGACTAGCTTCTCAAACAGTTTTGAATTAAAGTACAGCAAAATATAAATGTTGTAATTAAATATTGCAACTAATAATAATAACTATTAACTGAATTCAACCATATGGCATTTTTAGCAATAAACTATTAACAAAAAATATATTGGGAAGAAATTAAAAATATCCATTGTAAGGAAACCAAACCTACATTTCTGCTAGCAAAACTGGATCAGATGTCAGTATTATTAATTAAAGTAGGAATCCTGAAGAAAACATTGCACAATTCTATATAATTATTATTTTTAATAATAACTCTGGTAATTCATATACCATCAATCAGCTTCAAGGTTTTTTTTATGAGAATCACAAATACATTGATAACAATGATCTGGTAAACAATATTTAGATTTTTAAAAATCTATTGACAAAGTCCTTGCAAAAGGCTTTTGACAAATCTCTGAGCAAATCTGATAGATATTGTGTAAGAAGATATGAACACTTACTAAAGAAAAGAGGGAAGTAAGAACAAATGGACAGTTCTTTTAACAGATACTCACATCCACCAAACTTACATAATGGGATTAATTGATTTATTCATTCAATTTGTATAGCCACCCATTTCAAACCAGTTATTCTGGGTGGTGAATAATGACCACCCTCGCACAAATGGAGCTGTGTGCATGCGCATGTGCACCTACTATTCCTGAGAACAAACCCTATTTCCCCCACATACACCAGCTCACCAAGCTGGAAAAGTTGGGGACTGCTCCTCTAGAAAATGAATGTTCCAGAGGGCAATGGTTATGGCAGAGAAGAGACATCTTCTGCTCCCCGCCAGCCCACATTGCTGTGACACTGGATTATAATCGAATAACAGAGTTGGAAGGGACCTTGGAGGTCTTCTAGTCCAACCCTCTGCCTAGGCAGAAAATCCTATACCATTTGAGACAATTGGTTATCCAATCTCTTCTTAAAAACTTCCAGTGTTGGAGCATTTACAACTTCTGGAGGTAAGTTGTTCCACAGATTAATTGTTCTGTCAGGAAATTTCTCCTTAGTTCTAAGTTGCTTCTCTCCTTGATTAGTTTCTACCCATTGCTTCTTGTCCTACTCTCAGGTGCTTTGGAGAATAGCCTGACTCCCTCTTCTTTGTGGCAGCCCCTGAGATATTGGAACACTAGTCCCTCTTTTCATCAAACATACCCAGTTCCAGCAAGTTGAATTGTGGAGTCCTTGATGCTCTCTGAGTTTGGTTGTTTGGAAGTTTCATTGCCTGACTAGGTAACACCATCAGTGATAGTGAGTGTGCAGTTTGCTCCCAATTTATATGCAGTAGTTTGTCCTTCCAGTGTTATTGGAGGTGTGGATTTCTCCTTGATAGTTCTTTGATTAGGATATTGTTTTTTTGCTTATTAATTGGTTCTACTCAGAGCTATGTGAATATCATTGATTCAGTAAGCATTTACCAAGTTGGGCATCCAATCACATTCTTAAAATCAAGTCCACAGCCCTAGGCAATTCATACACAATAGCATTCTATTGATTTTGTTGGGAGAATAAAGCACATGTCTAAAAGTGATTATGTGTTACCTAGAATTACAATAGAGTTGGACAGCCTTATATATTTAATTAATAATAGTAACAGCAGCAACAACAGTGATAAATAATATGCCGCACCCCCTGTGTATCCTGAGAGGCAGATAAAATAATGGGATCAGCAAAAACAGGGCTTATTGGAAATACTCCATGGTGAATTCTTCCAGGGTACTAATATTTGTGGGATTGAACAGTTTATATTAACCAAAATATTTGCAAAACCAAAGAACACTTCCAGGCACTGTTTGCACTGAACTTTCCTGTTGTCACTCTCCATTCATCATTCTCCCATCTTCTCTCTATTCTGACAAGCTATGTTCTAGAGAAAAACTGTTAAAGGAAGAAGCATCCATACTGTGCAATGTCTATTGCCTACAAAAGTTCCAAAATAAAAGTAACAGTGACTTGGATGCAATTCAAAATCAAGACAAACAAAATGGGGGGATTGCATGGCACACTTACACTTTTCCAGACTCCTGAAGCATCTCCAACCACTGGGATTGCTCATAAGCTGATTCTGCTGCTAGTACAATGTTGCCCTAAAAAAAAACCCCAAAACCCCCCCAAATCACAAATCCCATCTTTTCTTCAAGGCAAACTGGCATGTAAACACAGTTCATCAAAGAGGAAAACGAGCAACCACGACTATGATAAAAAGAAGACTATCTGCAAATACATACATCAGTTTTACTTGCATGACTTTCCCAGAGTAATACTGGGAATGGTAAATGTTGTGAAAACAATTTGCTTTGATCCCTGGAAGGAAGTAGTGAAAGTTAAACAATTGAAAGTGATGGTCTACAAACAGATGAAAAATCTTAAGGATTTCTAATGTCTCAGCTAACAATTCCCTTTACTGGCAGTTACACTTATGCAAAACATCACAGGTTACCCAGTCTGTTACCAAATAAGCTACCAAAGAGAAATCAGATTAACAGAATAACAGAGTTGGAATGGACCTTGAAGGTCTTCTAGTCCAACCCTTCTGCTTAAGTAGGATAGGGTCTACGGTATCATTCTGAACAAATGGCTGTCCAATCTCGTCTTAAAAACCTCCAGTGATGGAGCACCGTTTTGCTGCTTGGGTATCTCTGCTGCATGCTTCTGTTGGGCAATCTACTTCTTTACTGTCTAATTAGCAACTTAGTGCAGTATTAAAATCTATTAAATGGAACAAGAAAGAAGAAAAAGAACACTTTACATGGAAGTCCTCATGAGAGATTTTCATTGCATAAGGCATATTAGATTCTTCTTTGGCTTCTACGATGCAACCGCCAAGAGGTATGACACCCTGAGGAGGAACCAAAGATTTCAGACAATTGGTTAAAATCATCACTGAGAAGTGACATGATGCAGTTAGAACTAGATAAGATTGCGAGATGGGCATCCATAATGATGATCCACATAGTGCACATAATGATAACAGAGACAGTAGTATTCAAAATGGCACATTTATTTATTTATTTATCTACTTATTTAATATACTTCCTATCTCACTAGAGCAACTGCGGCTGAGTGGACTGTTATGTATTGTTTTTAGTGTATATAGTTGTCAGTTGAAGTTTTCATTCTGGTCCTCCATGGGAGCGGGAAAATACTCTCTCCTGATTGGCTGTTTGGCTGATCAGTTTCCTATAAAAGGAGCCGTGTCAACTAGGGAGTTCAGTTGCCTCACAGACAGTATTGAATAAAGAGCTGTTAGAAGTCACTCTGCCTCACCTCCATTCTTTGCCCAGAACTTAACATGGCTGACCGGCAACAAGATCTGACTTGAAAAGGCAGATGGCACATCCTCCACCCCCTGCAAATCAATGAACTACTGAAGCTGTACAATGTCTCCATGACTGTCACAAAATAGTGCATGTATGTTAATATACTGTGCAGCCTGTTTTCAATGGTTCCTGAAAGTGTTGTATGTCTTCAACAATTCCTCACCTGGAGAAAGAGGAATGCTGTCCTCTTTTTGTCCATTTTGAGTGATGTCATGCTCCTATATTTTTTCTGACTACATATTAAGACTAAATAACCTGTTCCAATTTACATACAAATTCACTTTAAGGATAGAGTTAGGAACATAACTCTTTCTTAATCCTGGGCCTTGCTGTTCAAGGCTCACTTAGGTCACAGTTACTAACACACACTCTCAGCTACAACGTCTCCACAATGTGAGGTACTTTTTAAAGAAAATTAGCTTGGAAAAAAAGGCTTATTAAAGGAAGGTGTTTTCAGACAGATCAGTTCTATTTCTGTCTGACCGAATATTGAATATTGTGAGCTTATTTTTTCATTTGTTCCTATATGTTGGTATTATGGAAAGAAAATAACTGGAAACAATACAAATCATAAGCTGGTAATGACTGAAAGTTCTCCTCCTCTGTAAATGAGGAGAGATGTTTACACAAAGACTCTCTTAGCTTCCCTGATCCACAAGAACCTCTTGCAAAAAAGGAAAAGGAGTACAAAGAATTCAAACATGTTGTTGCTAGTTGTAAATTCTTCCACAGTGAGTGGCCACTGTTTTCGATGCACTGGTGTCCTCTAGGTTACACTATTGGAATGTATTTCTTCTTGAGCCATTCTTTAAGATTTCTTCAATATTTCAATTAATGGCAAATTCAGCAGATAGATCATGTGGATGAGCCGCTGTGGCGCAGTGGTTAGAGTGCAGTACTGCAGGCTACTTCTGCTGACTGCCAGCTGAGTGCAATTTGGCAGTTCAAATTTCACCAGGCTCAAGGTTGACTCAGCCTTCCATCCTCGTTCCAAGGTGGGTAAAATGAGAACCCAAATTCTTGGGGGCAATATGTTGATTCTGTAAATTGCTTAGAGAGGGCCGTAAAGCACTGTGAAGCGGTATATAAGTCTAAGTGCTATTGCTAGTGCTATATATTTGGGCCAGTTACACTAAACGTAGTTTGTCACCATGAGAGAAGAGCAAATCTTCAAGCATGGCATCCTATTGCTAGAACACTCTTAGGGTGGCTTATCTAGAGCCACCTGCTTTTCCCCCAAGTGCAAGTGAAGATGTTTCTCTTTATCCAGAACTGCCAGCATGGCACAAGAACTGGATGATCAAAGAGATTTCATCTTCTATGCAAACTTTTCTTGGTTTTCTTTGTGCTTATTTCAAAACAGCTGAGTCATGAGCATTTCCCATCAGCAAAATGCTCATGATTGACAAAAGAAGAAGGAAGGGATTTCCATGGATTTGTCAGCCACCTACAGCCTTCTGAAACCCCACCATACCAACATTAGGCATGAGATACTACAGAAGAACATTGAATTGTTAAAAATCAAGTTATATATCTTCAACTGACTGGGGGGGGGGGAGTCTTTAAAGTCTAAAGCCTGCTGTGTGAATGGTATTTTATCTAAATATATAAAGGTCTGTAACTGGTGTTTTTACTAAAATGCCAGTTATAAAAATGTTTTATTAAACAACAAACTATAAAATGTATTTAAAATAATGCTATGGAAGCAGTAGAGCAGGGGTGTCAAACTCAAATTGTCATGGCGGCATCACGTGACGTATCAGGACTTTTTCCCCCTTCGCTAAACTGGGCGAGGGTGGTGGTGGCCAGCACATGATGTATCTGGTCCATGGGCTGGGAGTTTGACAGCCCTGTATAGATCAGCATCAGCTGGTAAATCTCTTAAGGTACAAAGTATAGAAGAAAAGTACTTTTAACTGTCAATTCATCATAAAGACAGAAAATATGTCGATGTTGCCTGTTTTCTAAATGAGACTGGTGAAAAGAAGAAAGCTTGGAGGGGTAACCGAAGCACACCTAGAGAACTGTACATTCTCTTCCCAGGCTGAGCATATACTGTATGTTTAGTGGCACCTTTTATTTAAAGGCATAAGGGCATAATCACCTCCATGAATTATTACTGAGTTTCTGAATAAAAATGAAGTAAATGTCAGGAGCCTTAAGCCAGTCCACTCTGATGCATAGCCCCACAGTTTCTGAAATTCCTAATGTTCAGGGTGTTCAGAAAAGGAGTAAAATTTCAAGAATAAGAAGTATAGAATGGAGAAGGTTTATTTCCTTACAGGTAATTTTGGTTAATGACAATAATTGGGACCGGGAACACTGTTGCTAAGTGATATAGTCATAAAGTGTGATATCGCATGACCATACTGACTTATCATAGCAAATTCTAGCAGTTGTAGTTCATGTTAAGCAATGACAACTGCAATACTATTTAGACTTATATACCACTTCACTGTGCTTTACAGCCCTCTCCAAGCAGTTTACAGAGTCAGCATATTGCCCCCAACAATCTGGGTCCTCATTTTACCGACCTTGGAAAAATGGAAGGCTGAGTCAATCTTGAGCCAGTCAGGATTGAACTCTTGGCATTGGGAATGCAGAGTTAGCCTGCAAATACTGCATTCTAACCATTCTTCCTTTAAGCAAATCCCGCATGGTCATTAAATGCAGTGTCATATGATCACCATCTGCAACCTTGTGCTGACTTTCCCATTGATTTTGCTTGTTGGAAGCCAGCTGTGAAAGTCACAAGAGTGCTCATGTGACCATGGGATTCTGCAACCATTATAATTGTGAGCTGGCTGCCAGGCACACAAATTGCAATCATATGGCTGTAGGGATGTTGTGATGGCTTCAATTTTGAGGACAGGCTGTAAGTGTCCTTCAGTATCATTGTAACTTTGAACAGTTGCTGAATGAATGGTCGTTAATGGAGGACTATCTGTATTTATTTACTTACTGAACATAATTGTATGCTGCTCAGTTCCTAATGGCTCTGAGTTGCTTACGTCAAGCAACAAATATCATTAAAATAGAATCAATTAATCAGTCAATCAAAACAATCACTCCAGATGGCTTCACACAATCCTGGTTGTCCTCAAATGTTTTCTGAAGTGCACAACTTCCAGGCTTTTTGGAAGCTGAACAAGGAAAGAGTAATCTGGATTTCAAGGGGATTAAAAGTGCATGCTATATTTGATTGTTTACTATCCAGGTAATCTTAAATACACCGTGTAGGTTCCTTTACATTTTTTAAAAGTTCATTTTAAGTACAGAAATATGTTTTGTGAAGCAGAAATCCAGTCTTTCTAGACTCCCTTCTAACAAGACCCTAACTGAATGTCTTTGGAGATGTTGCTAACCTTTGGATGGATATTGAAGTACCGGTTATTTTCAAAGTTCTTCTTTTCACTCTCAGCATAGTAAAGCAGAAAACTTTCCTTGATGATAAAAAATCTGAAAAAGAAACATACCGTATCTTTACATAAAATTTTAATTCTCCAAAAGGCAATGGTAACATGTAGTTATTTGAACCCTGCGGGATGCCATGGGTTCACAATGTAGTAGAAAGTGCTGATGCACCTGGACAAGTATGAATTGGTCTTTCTGTAGGTTTAGCCATTTTGTTATGACATCGTTTACTATTCTATTAGTATCATTTTGAGAAAACTTGCCTTTTGCTGAGTTTTCTACCATCCTATTTTGCACAGCAATGATTACAACCTGTTGATTTACATTCTTAAGCCTAAAAGAAGATAGCTGAAATTACCTTTTCAGTATTTTTTCAAGTCTAAGTATTGCTATCTAATGCTGGTCCCAGAAAAATTACATATATCTGTACTATCACACACAGAATCTTGAGAAAAAAAGTGATGTGGTACTTTTAAATACAATGTTTATTTGTTAAAATGCCTTCTATATCAGTTCCCATTATATAACATTTGGAAGCAATTAAATAATTTGAACTCCTTACAAAGAAAAACAAAAAGATATACATATAGTCTTTGATTACTGGCAGCTTTGTTTTACAACCATTTGAAGTTGTGACAATTAAAAAAAAAAGCTTGTGACTATTCCTCACACTTACGACCCTCTGAGTGATCACCATTGCCATTTGTGTGTTTCTCAACTAGCTTGTAACAGAGTAAATAGAAAAGACAGAAGTAAACTTGCTTTGCTTAATGAGTAAAGAGGAAGGATTATGTTGTAAGCCTGTCACAGTCATGTGATGTTTCAATTAGTGACTGTGGAGCTTAGCGGTGGAATTGCTGCTCCCAATTATGGTCACTAAGTGAGGACTGCTTGTATTGGGAGAATTAGTGGCTAGGTAAAGAGGTGAATTTCTTTAAAAAGAAATGCTAAAACATATAAATATTGTATATTGGTGATACATGAGAAGATTCTTCACATCATCAAATTCAGCTTAGTAGTTATAGCTCAGAGAGTAAATATAAATATATTTGTACTTCTCAGTGTAATGATTCACTCTAGCCATTATATATATACAAACAAACTGAAGACACATTGTACATAATGTACCAAATGCATAATGAGGTTAGATATTTTTATAAAGACACTTTAGTTTCTCAGCGGTAAGAATTCTAATGAAATATGTGAAAATAAATCTTAAAATCCACTGGCATTGTCTTTGGAGAGGAAGACTAAAGCAACATGTAATTATCCAGATTGGAAATGTACTTTACAAAAGGAGTTAAGATAAGAGATGTGTTTGTCCTGAGCTACAGACAAATTTTAGAGCAGTTCCAATTCTCAGAACCTTCCTTAGCAAAAAGAAAACATTTTCTGTTTAAACAGAACAAAGGCACCTTTCAATTCTTTTAAGTTCCTTAACTGGTGAGATTTTCTTTAACTTCCTCATAAAATCAGCCCTGAATCATTTATGTCAACAATGGCATGTCTAAGCACCAATTTCTTTACCGCCCATATCTCAAAGACAAAATATCACCTCTGTAATGTAGGCACGTTAAACTGAGAATACATGGATGTTTTAAAATGAATGGAAAATAAATTACTTTTGAAACAGTAACTTTGCAGAAGGATTATCTTGAGAATAGAACAGAACAGAACAGAATAGAATAATAGAGTTGGAAGGGACCTTGGAGGTCTTCTAGTCCAACACCCTGCTTAGGTAGGATACTCTACACCACTTCAGACAAATGGTTATCCAATCTCTTCCTAAAAACTTTCAGTGTGAGGAGCTTTGTGGACTGGGTACTCACAAATCTGGAAACTGGGTAACCCAGGGGTTGCTTTCTTCTTGAACGAAATAACAAACACATCCCTTGAATATTATCCTAGATTCCATCCTTCTTTTCATAGTTCAACTAGTCTCAACACCATGGAATGTTTTGGATAGCTTTCTCTGGACCACCACCTATATCTGATCTTGGACAGAAATAATCTGCTGAGATATTCATGCACAGAAACTGTACCTGATACTACATCTCATTCCCAACACTTTCATTGGTTCCAGAGCAGCCCTTGCCAACGTTTTTCTATACGTAGATCCCTGTGTCATCCCTGAAGCTTTTGAGGATCGTCCCATGTTTCTGGGGTCAGCAATGCAAGCACTGCAGCACACAAGAGTTTCTTCACATTAATTTAATTAAATCCAGGCACTGCCTAACTCTAAATAACTGTGCAAATCATCAACATTTTGTAAGAAAAGCTAAAAGGATAAAATTTTGCCCAAATGCAAAATCACTAACTATGGTGTTGTTTCTGCCTCAAATCTTCGAAGATTTAAAATGAGAAGGCCCCAAGCGCACAAGATTGGCAATCTTCAGAGATTGTCAAGTATTGTGATTATATGTTTGGGTGTACAAGGGTAAGAGGGAGACTTTTTTGTTACCCACATTGAGGAATTACCTTACCTGCAGGGTCTTTGCTATTCCACAGTGATTTACAAACCACAATGAGGAGTTTGTGTTTTCTTATCTGAATAATTTCATTTGGTACTAAATCTGCTATATCTGGACTGAAAAAAGAGGTTTTTTTACTAACTATATCTCTGTTTCCATGCAGAATTTTGCAATCTGCAAGTAGAGGTGGGCGTTGTGCTATAAAATAAAGAGTGAACCGCGAATTGTTTGTTAGAAAATGAGTTACACATACATTTGGCATAGTTGAGAAAAATATATACGTTCTGTGATCAACCCTTAGAAAGTCTGTTTTCTGAAGGGAAAAAAAATGCTGCTATGGTTTTTAATGTATGCAGTTAATGAGCTTGGTTAGCTAATATTTATAAAATCTTTGAAAACTCAAAAGAACTCAATTAAGTACGCTCTGATTTTTAACATTCTTCGATCTAAGATCCACAGACTTTTTTTCTTTATTTTGTACTGTACTGTTCTAAAAACTCCAGGTTCCAAATAATGCACATAATTGAAACTGGGATCATTTTCATCCTTTGGGAGATAGATTCTGGTAGAAATGGAACAAGAGTGTCTCCAGGACTTTCTGTATCTCTAATGAACCAACTGGGATGGCATACTTTTCTGTTACATGTTTTGGCAACAAAACCATAAACAGATGAGATTGGTAGTTCTGCTTATTAAATGGAAAACAGAGAGATCTAATTTAGGGAGTTTCATTGTGGGTGATTTTAAGCATTTTTGTAAACATTTGATGCCCAGATTGATGTTGGAAGTTTTCTATTTAATTCAACGAACTCATAAATAAGGCAGAATCTAGTACTTAAAGCTATATATTCCCTGCAATAATTCCTGAAGCACAGTTACTGAAAGGGATGTCAGCTCTTATGGGATCTTAGTTCTTGTTTAGGAAAAGGTTCTATCTACTGTTATTTCAAACTTTCAGCTGTCAGGTAATCACTAGGTATGAGCCTGTGGTTGAGAAAGATAGCTAGTTGGGGTCATTTCTTTATATTCTAATTGAAATTGCCTAGTGTTGATCAGTTTCCTTTTTAATAGGTTTTGCTCCTGTATTTCCTCTGATTGATTAGTACCAGCTGTTATATGACCATTGAATTATTGTGGCTATTTTAGCAGAGTGCTTGTCAAACTGTGACAGATGAGTCTTGTCATGTTTTAGAGCTGGATCAACATCTCTGCTGTTTGGTGACACTCTTATAATAAAGTCACAAAACTGATGAACCTGCAAGACTGCCTACCCCAGGGAATGCAAGAAAAAGAGGTTTGCAAGAGGAACTCTTTCCTCCGTTTTACTGATGGTTGCTTTCAACTAGTAGAATAAATCTATCAGTTATTAAAACATAGGATTCTTCTGGAGGTTTTAAAGAAGAGACTGGACAACCACTTGTCTGAAATTCTGTGGGGTCTCCTGCTAGGAGGAAGTTGGACTAGAAGATCTCCAGGGTTCCTTTCAGCTCTATTATCCTGTATTCTGTCACATCAGAATCGGCTCTTTCTCTAAATGCCTTCATCAATATAGCTTAGAATGTCACCTGTATTCCTTAAAAAGGCAGAAACTTCTTTTTATTGACTTATAATGCTGATATTTTTAAAAGGCTATGATTGTTAATATTTTTAATTTTTCCTAAACATTGAATATCTTCCACTTTAAGGAAGAATTCTTAAGTATATGTTTAAGTTTGATTGATTCCTCTCAAATACTAAAGAGATCAATAAAAAGAATGGCTCAGGTGCTTCTTGGCTAATCTGGTGGTCCATAAAAGACTGCATTGCTGCCATGCTCTAGTATTATGGTCAAAAGAAGAATGAGCTGATAACAATAGAACATCAGGCAGGTGAGTGAAGATATTTTAGAGAAATTTGGGATGAGATTTTTTTGGGCTCCTCAGTTTTATTTTCCTGACCTTTGCATTATATTTTTTAGTTTGCCACAGGATACCAGTAAGAAACCATGCAGCCACAGTTAACAAGTTACTACGAGATTTCATTGATATGATTCCTGTTAACCAAAGGTTTTCAACCCCTGGATAAAAACAGTGCTGACTGGGAATTATAGGTGTTGAACTCTAACACATTATCTGGAGTTTAAATTAGTCTGGAGACATTATTCTTAAGAGGACCTGAGTTCATTCAGCACCTGAGAAAGAAAGCGCCTATTTTTAGAAAAAAGATAGTAACTATATAGGAGAACATTTTAGTTAGCATTTCTGCAAAGTCGGTTAGGAAAGTGAGTGGATCAGAAACAGATAACAGGTGTCTTCTAGATGTTTTGGCTTACATATCTCATAGTCTCTTGCCCATGTTCGTTGTGGCAATGAGAATTGAAGTAGAGGTAGAAAACCTCAGGAATGTACCAGGTTGCCTACTTCCAACCATATGAACTAAATGTACCAGTAGTTTAATTCAATTCAAGAGAGATTCCTACGATTCTTTTAATGCCAATTCTAAGGTAATTATTCTTCATATCTTAATACTGAATCATATTCTTAAATTTTATGTAGTATGTATTAGTAGTTTTGTACTTAAGGCTATCTACTTCTTCCAATGACATTCAACAAGGTTTCAGCAAAGTTTCATAAAAGTCAGTTCAGTGCTTAAATGTAAACTTTCTTCTCTAAATGCCTCGATCTAGTAGTTACATATGGTTTATTTTCCAGTTCTTGGGAGCTAGTAGGCAATGAAAGCCCCATCCATCCATCCATCCATCCATCCATCCATCCATCCATCCATCCATCCATCCATCCATCCATCCATCCATCCA
>JANHFL010006951.1:21640-33088 GCA_032468155.1 Oxyrhabdium leporinum | reverse complement strand
TTCTTTCTTTCTTTCTTTCTTTCTTTCTTTCTTTCCTTCCTTCCTTCCTTCCTTCCTTCCTTCCTTCCTTCCTTCCTATCCACATCTGTGTATCTTTGTCCTCTATCTCAGACACACAGCGTACAGTTCCTCTTTTCTTTTTTTAAAAAAAGCATGATGTTGCATAAGAACCCGCCTTTCAAAAAGAAGTTGCATAAGTACCAGAATTTCTTGGGGAAAGCGAAAAGGCATAGCAAAGCCATGAGTTAGTTCCTTCCTGTTGCTGTTTGATAACTGCTGTGTAAAAATTTCCCGCAAATCCAGTTCTGACCAAAGTATGAATTCATTAATGAAAAGTTCTTCTGAATCATCCAGTAAGGACATTTGCTTTGATGGTATACAAAATACAAACATTATAAACGAGAAAGCAGCGATAGGCAGTATCAACACAGCTAGTCCTTGAGTTACGACCACGACTGAGCCCAACATTTTTGTTGCTAAGCGAGACATTTGTTAAGTAAGCTTTGCCCCATTTTACAACTTTGCCTTTGTTGCTAAGTGAGACATTTGTTAAGTAAGCTTTGCCCCATTTTACAACTTTGCTGTTAAGTGAATCACCGCAGCTGTTAAGTGAGTTAACACGGTTGCTAAGTGAATCTGCCTCCCCCATTAACTTTGCTTGTCAGAAGGTTGCAAAAGGGGATCACATGACCCCGGGATACTGCAGCCGTCATAAATATGAGTCAGTTGCCAAGCATCGGAATTGTGATCACACGACCGTGGCGATGTTGTCATAGTCATAAGTGACTTCTTCCAGTGTGGTTGTAACTTCAAACGGTCAGTAAACGAGCTGTTGTAAGTCGAGGATTATCGGGAGATGCCCTCTGAAGGACATTATCCAGTCTGAAACCAGTCAGGCTGACCCATGATTTAACAAACCATGCAACCTTCTTCTGGATGAGTTATAAACGTATGGCCTCCATTGTCTGTGGAGATTCTCAAGTCATCTAGGTCATAATTTGTCTCAAAAGTGCTTTTTCAAAAGACAGCTGGACTTCTTCTTGTTGTTTTGAGGAGGCAGAAATATTTTTCATCACCAGAAATATTTTTTCTTGGGTATAATACCAGAAATCTGTGACAGAGGGGCTATATATTTAATATTAACGTCTACTGACTGCAGCGAGAATTTTTATTTGCCCAATATTGGGAAAACGAGAACACCCCATCAGATGAAAATATAATTCGGAAAATATTGTGGTTTTTTTTTCAAATAAGTTTTATTTTCTTTTATACAAAATCTTCCATTAAATAAAATATTGGATTGTTCAGAGATGGATAGATTGACATTGAAAGTAAAAGGTAAAGGAGACACAGAAGTATTACTTAACGTGGAATAGGTTTTATCAATTTGTTAGCGATAAGAGGTCGAAATTAGATGAAGAAAGAGCATTGTTATGTTCAAATTAAACGTGAACGTTTATAAAAATAAGCGTGCGATTATAATAAATAGGATTACAAATATGCTAATATAATTATAAATATGGTTAGAATCATTTTGTCGTACTATTACTATTGCTATTGCTATCAGGATATATGTTGTTTTAAGGAAATCATGCCAGCAGTTGTCATATGGGTACTCTACTTGCCAAACCTGACTGCCTTGGGCCACAGCTGTTGCCTTTGTTGCTGGAACAGCGTAGAGCCTCAGATGAATAATCACAGCACCAACACAGTGGGAGGTAGCTCCCGAGTTAAAACTCAAGGGGTAGGGAGGGCAGCTCTTGAATGACTGTGTAACTGTCATGCTCAATTAGAAAAAACAGTTGCGCTAATAGTATGTACATTTGCAACTGTCTAGCTCAGGAGATACATATGCAACTCAGTAAATGCAGCACTCCTAGTTTGATGATTGAGAACTTGCACTTACTTAAAAAAAAACACATCTTGGGCAAATTAATTTCTAATTACCCTTTTTAATACCACAAAGAATCCCCCCCAATAAATTAGAATGTTCTTCTTCAGATGCTCACCACGTATCACAATGAACTTTCTTTCAACTTAAAAAATACTTGTATAATCATGTCTAATGTCATTTGAAAATTTGAAGAATTCAGATTTCAAAACTAGAAACTTGCTTTGCAATATATTCAATAAATAAGCATATTTGAAGATAATACACTGTAGTTTCTTTATATCTTTTAATAGGACAAACTGTAGTTCTAGACCTACCTTGGACACAAAGTCAGCTGGGTCATCTTAGGCCAGTCACTCTTTCAGCACTAGAAAGTAGGCAATGGCAAAGCACTTCTGAAAATGTCAATGAAATTTCAGGGACTTGTCCAGACACTCATCAGGAATCAAATCAGAGTTAAAGGTGTGCATGCATCCATGTATAAATAAACAAATGAACAAATCCACAGTGGATATAACATAGCAGACAACTGAAAGATAACAAAGATCTAGGTCCTAGCCCTAACAATATCAAGTTTTGTTTGTATTGGAAGTTTAAGAGAGCTATGATGGTGCAGTGGTTAGAATGCAGGCTACTTGTGCTGACTGCTAGCAGTTTAGCAGTTCAATTCTCACTGGCTCAAGATTGACTCAGCCTTCCATCCTTCTGAGGTCAATAAAATGAGGACCCAGATTATTAGGGGCAATATGCTGACTCTGTAAACCACTTAGAGAGGTTTACAGTAAAGCAATGTGAATCAGTATAGACGTCTAAGTGTTATTGCTATTAATATTTGACAAGGTCCAAATTCTATGCATATTTACTGGAATAAAATCTGAACATGCAGCTTCTGCTGTAAGATATTTATAAGTATGTTCCCCCCCCCTTTTGTAGGTGTTTATTTTCTTTTATCCAGTTTCTTTATATAGTATACAGTGTTGTTTTTTGTCTAGGAATCATTAGTTCCATTTGTAATGCCACCACTTTTTCATTGCATATAAAATCAATTGTTAGGCTTTGTCCCATACTATATTTCAGTTTCCTGTAATCCAAAATATTAAGGTGGCAGGAACCAATTTATATTTTTATATTCCATTTATATCCTCCATCATTGTCCTTTATTTGATGTTTTGCAGATGTAATGGATGAATTTCCATTAAAGGTTGAAGACAGTTACTTGATAACTTGCCATGTTTTGTGACATACTGCACATTTTAATGTTAATATTGAAAACTAAATGTACAAAAAAAAGGTTTAGCCTATTTTAGGCAAAAGTATGCTGACATTACTGAGAATAGTTACAATATGCTTGATTAAAGTTTACTTGATTTGCAAGAATGGGAATGTGAGGTAAAATTGTGCACAAATAATATCCTTTAGGAGAAATGTAGGGTATGTTTTAATTTTGTTTGAACTCTCCAATCCAAAAGATGACCCAAATCTAAGATCAGGTTTCTCAAAACCTGAGAGAATTTTTTTTCCTGTCCCTAAGACACTGCAATGGAACTTTTGTTATATTAATGGTTTGCTTTGTCTTGAAGGGATAAAACTATGTAATCCCAGTTGATCTCACAGAGAAACTGCCATATCATGGTTGTCCAGAGATTTGCAGCCCGGAACTTGTAGTCCTAACAAGGTTGCCTATAGCTTAGTCGAAAGACATTGTGTAGACTTTCATTCTCTGGCTGAACATTAGGAAGATTTTTTTAATCATTTCCTTCTGTTCGATTTCAAGAGCAGGAAAAAGAAGTTGTTAAGAATGTTAGTTTTCACATACCTTGGCACGTTACCAGGAATTCTGTGCTGCCCTGGGACATGATAAGTTGTGATCTCTAATGCTTTGAAAGATGAGAGCAGGGTGTCCCTTTTTGTACTTACAGTGGAAATCTAAAACTCTCATTATTTCTGCATTTTTTTTTAAAAAAAGGACTCCCTGTTCAACATACAGACAAAGCGAGGAGCTTTGATAAAAACTGATCTACATTCAGCAATCTCTGATCTAAGCTTTTTTAAAAAAGCACATTGCAGAAAGCAGAGTAATGGCAGGAAATACAACAAGACGATCATATTTTTCAACAGCTCCTCTTTCCTTTCCTTCCTTTTCTATTGCATCTTTGAATTGTGCCATTGTTCTGTCGGCTCTGTGAGTGCCTCAGTAGCACTTTGGTGTCTTATTACCTCTTTTGTAAATAGTTTGCACAGCATTTCTTCTGTATTATTTCCTGACTTAAGAATCCAGAATATTTATTTATTTCCAGGCAGCAGTTGCACTGTTGATGTTTGCTTTGCGGAGTTCTTTCTCTCAGGTTTATTTTAACAAAAATAAAAGACGTTTCTTTTTGCTGGGCTATGCTAAAGGTATTGTGATAGTGCCTGACTCCCTGACTCAGCAGGTGTAGGTTTTTGTGTGGGTTGTTGGTATGGTTGTATTGTTGTTTGCTATCTACATTGTAAAGAGATATACCATCATTTTCCTCACCTTTGTAAGAGTTGAAAAGGCTAAAACTATACCCTGAGTGAAATTGTTTTAGCAGCCCAGAGTGTTAATTTTACTGTAACATTAGTTCAATTTCCTCTCTTTAGATTGGGGGATAATTCAAACAGAAAGGTAACTTCATAAATTCTGGGAGTGGAAATAATTCACAAAATAGAAACGAGGAAGAAAAATTTCCATTAAATAAATAATAATCCATGTTCTGCCTCGACTTGAACAAAAATAAGGCATTTCATAGCCCCTCTTCTACTTTCACTCCACATATGAAAGATAGAAAAATTGTAATTATATTTCTGACTTTCTCCTTAGAATAGCTCTCTTCATTGATGCCCTCCAGATGCGTTGCATTGCAACTCTCATTATTACCAGCCAGCATTGCTGAATTGGAGAAAAATCCTTAAAAGTAGCATTGGTAGAAACAGCCGGGTAGCAAAAACAGCATGCAGAGAGAGGTCCACACAAAACAAAGCTAATATAAAGCTATACACAGACAATGTTGCAGAAGAGACCAGAGGCCAACCATACTTATCTGATTTAGGTTATGCAGCCCTTCCTCTGACTTCATGCTGTAATGTAGCTGCATATCAATAAAAATGCAGCTTTGGGACAGAAAAATTGGCTGGGAAACCCAGATTTGTCTTGTCCAGCTTTGGATAGAAGAAGCTGGCTTAGCTTGTCTCAGTCCTGCAAGTGATTACCATGTTCAGAATCCCTAATGGAAAGCCTTTCCCTTGATAGAAATGAAGCATTTACCAATAGGCAATCCTGGTCTATCTCTCCCAGAAGGAGAGAGCACAGTAAAGCTTGGTGTCCTGTCAGCTTTTACTGCTCAGCTTTTCCCTTTACTGAGCAATCCCTGTCTGTCAAGCACTTTGAGACAGGCAAACTCAGGAAACAAGAACCACTTGGATTTCAAGGAAAAGCTTTATTGCTGCAAACTAAAGTAACAGAATTTTGAAAGCCTGCCAAAGCAATTCTCCAGATCAACTTATACCTAGGATAATTAAGGCAGGGTTACTCTGAACCTTTTTTTCACATATCCTCCCTTCCTTGGATCAGGAATCTTTTCTGTAACAGTTATGCTTCCTCCTTTAATGGTTGTGCTCTCCTTTTTGCTAGAATTAGAATTCTTTGTTGGCCAAGTGTGATTGGGCACACAAGGAATTTGTCTCTGGTGCATAAGCTGTCGGTGTACATATAAGCAACAAGTGATAAATCGTGATAATAATAATAAAATACATTCATCATAAATCAAAAGATAAAACACTCAGTGATAATCATAGGATACTAAATAAGCAATCAACATAAATCATACTAGAATACTAAATAAAAAAAATTAATATACATCATAAGATACAAGCAACAAAGTCATAAGAAGATAAGGAAATAGGTAATAGGAAAGATGAGAAGGATAATAGTAATACAGCCCTACTAGGTAGTTCAACAGTGTAGTGGGAATTACCGTATTTTTCAGAGTATAAGACACACTTCCCCCCCCCAAAAAAAAGAGGGTGAAAATTTGGGTGAATCTTATACACCAAATGTAGCCCCGCCCACCTGCTGCTCCCCACCCTTTGTCCATTTTTCTTGTTTTTCTCCCCCAAAACTAAGGTGCATTTTATACTTTGGAGCATCTTTTTCTCCAAAAAATACGGTAGTTGTTTAGCAGAGTGATAGTATGGGGGAAAAACAGTCTTTGTGTCTAGTTGTTTTGGTGTGCAATGCCCTATAGCGCTGTTCCCAGGATCTGTTAAACAATTGATCACACTATTCAGAGATCTTTGCTTATCTCATCAAATACCTCTCCAATGTCCAAAGATTCTTATCCAGAATGTTTACATGAATCAAGTTTGCAAAAATATCATTCTGATAATGGAATATTTATAATTGTCTGGAAGAGAACTTGTACGATAAGCAACAAAATCATATCATGATATAAATCCCCATGAGTTACATGCTTACATCCAATATTAGAATAAAAATACATAAGGCTGGAGTTTGTATCTTGACAGCATCATACAATTGTTGTCATTTATCATGCTGGTTAGAAGCAGAGACCAATAGAAGTATATGTCTCATGTAAATGCATGAAATGTATGAAGAGCATGAAATACTTAGTTAAGAGAATTGGGTCTCTATGAAACTCTTCCTATAAATATATAATCACAAACATTTTCAAGGCTGAGGCAGTGAAATTCCAGGGCAGTCAAAAGTAGAATTAGGAAGGTGTATCCTTGTTAGCAATCAAATAATGCCAGCAGTGTAACATGTATTGGGTTTTCTTTCATGTTCCATAAGGGTATTCCGCTGTTCTTGTTGGGTAGAAAATCAGTATTTGCTGAACTGATTAAATATTTTAATAAAAATGAATGAAAGGATATCAATGCATAGAAAGAAAGACCTGTAGGTTGAGAGAGAATAGTTGATCAGATAGAGAAAGTAGATATAATATAGATTATCTTTAGATAATTACAAGCAAGGAGAAAAAATAATTTTTATTTTATGCATAAAAATTATAATAAGAAATTTTATTATAATGCAGCAATGTTCTCTTTAGTTTCCAGTAAACATTCAAGGCTTAAAATATGTATGCCTAACATTAAGATGGGTTGAGCCATCCATTGTGTAAACACAAAAGTATGCTATATTTTAACTATCACTATATGGCTATTACGTTAATGCTATTAAGCTACTAAGATCAGTTATACCAGTAAGAACTTTTAGACTGAAGTGTTAGCCTTATATTAAATTCCCCCTTGTATTGATTAAGGAACTACTATAACTTAGTATTACAGGACTAGTCAAGAGCTACCATTTGTATAAACTAGGAATTAACACTCTGAAAAATGGCAAGGAAAGCAATAAGGGTAGATGTTGAAAGGAAGGAGTAAAACCCATAATATATAAAATATAAAGAAATATAATTACAGGCAGTCTGAAAATAAAAGCCTACCTTTTGGGAATGTTCACAGTGTTGCTGGAATAATTAGCAAAAAATGAATTGTTTGTAGTGACATTCATTGGAGAGGAAGAGATTGCAAGAGAGTAAGTATATGCACAATGGGGAACACATCAGAAAAGGAATGTGCTGGCACCAGCTGTTTGCCTAGTGTGCCCTGAGTCCTAAACTGTTTAAGAGGAAAATAAAAGCTGAAAGTGAGAAACTGATTAAAGTCTTATCAGTTTACAGGCAGCATTTGTAAACTGGCTAATTGAGGTTACAAAGATGAACTTGTTAACTTGGGGAAGCACTGCATTATGTAGAAAAGTAGCTCAAGTAAATATCATTTTTAAGCAATTTGTTCATTCTGCAAAGGGGAAACTGGATCAGGTAAAGAGAGGGAAGGAGGGAGAGGGAGAGAGAAAAGGAGAGAGAGAAAAGGAAAGAGAGAGAGTGGGAGAAGGAGAGAGAGAAAGGGAGAGAGAGAAAAGGAGAGAGAGAGAGAGAGAGATGCTGTTGTGAAGGTCATAATATAGGCATTGGTTGTAAAGTTACTTTTTCACTTTGAATGGTACTACCCAGGCAGTAGTTAAACGAAGTCTACCTCTACTTCTGAAAGACAGGATTCAACATAAACAACTGTTGCAGATAGAAGGTAAATTCTTGAGAATGGTTCTTCTGAGAGAATATAGCTAGTAGAGGTGTATTGTTTAAACAAGAAGCTGAAGCTGAAAAGACAGAACTGGGTTGGATTTTCTGGTCATTACAGGAAAAAATGGCATGACAGGCAATCCACTGTTTCCTAGGAAAGTAGACAGAAATTCACAGAACTGGACCCAATCCAGCTAGGGAGACTAGGCTTATGCCATTCAAATCAAGAACTTGGCAAAGCATTGTCTTTCTTTAAAGTATTGTCTTGGGGGGGGTTACATAATCTTTCTTTTCATCCCCATTTTAGAAACTTTCCTAAGATTCTTCAGGAAATATTTGCTTCCTGTATATTGGAAGGAAAAGGAATAACAAACTATATGCTGCATCATAAATTTAGGAAAGAAACATCCAGTGAAAATTTGTGATAGTTCTTATAATGTAACATACTGTTGCATGTTTCATCTAAGCAGTGCATAGTCCACATTCATATTTGTTATATAAATATATTTGTTACATTTGCTGTAAATGTTTGTTATACATTTAATGCCCAGTTCCAAACAGATGGCCCAGGCAGTCATTAGCAGAACATGCTCAACATAAAAGAGGACCATGGTTTTATACCAATATATTTCCAATATTAACATTTTATATTTCATCATACTAGGTTGGCATTAAAATTATCTGAGTATATTAATTCCAGTAATATATAGACAAAACAACAATATCTGATTTGCTGTATTTTTCTGGTTGGCTTCATAACACGTCTGGTAACAATTAATAGTACCATAAAATAAAATACAGAAGAAAACATGCATGCAAATTGAAAACAGATAGCTGAATGCTGTTATCCCACAAATTTAGATCAACCACACGTCTGCCTGGAAACTTGTAACCAGCATTCATGAGAGATGTTATAATATAAAGTGTGGTAAAAGAATGACAGTGGTGTGTGTACTCTCTGGAATTAATGTGTATGTGTAGACAATTAAAAACATTAAAAATACACAAGATCAATATGCACAGAGGGAAAATTTAAAGATTGTTCCAACTGTGTCATATGGCAGAGAAATGCAGAAATAACATTTTCTGTCCGGTGCCATTCTGAGAATGCAATAGTTACAGTTTACATATTTTATTTATTTTATTGTTAGATAAAAATACATATGCACTTTGTTTTACCAACTTACTAATAATATCTCTTATATTATGTACAGGACTAGAAAAGTTTTCTAGCCCAACTTCCTGTCAGAAGATTATTTTGCCATACGTACAGAGTTTCAAAACTTAGAACCAATCTCAGCACAATTAAGCACAAGGATTTCAAAGAGAGACAATGAAACTTAGATTTAACTTTATTTGCGTTGTGGTTTGCGGTTGAGATTTGTAAGTATTTGTAAGTAAGTACTTCCTATTTGTTGTCTTAGACTATCTCTTAAAAATGCAGTGATAAAATGTTAACAGATAACCAGATAATAAACAATACAATAGATTGTAACTTGAAATAAATGTGCATGAGAATCAGTGGCTATTAGTCTTCAATGTAACTACCTCTGAAGGGCATCTGCTGGAAGACTATTTATTTATTTAGAAAATTTATTGAGCTTCCTTGTGCATTGGCCATTGTGAGAGCAGACTGCTGGACTAGATGGGCCAGAGATCCTGCAGGGCACTGCTAATGTTCTTGTGTTTTTAACAAATCATATCCTTAAAATGATGATGAAATCTAAAACGTGGAAAGCAAAGCATTTCATGTGAGAAGTATACAGGAAATATCTTTGTTTTGAAATGTTTTAAGTCATCTACATTTTATCAGACTTTAACTTCAGACACTGATATTATACCGCTGTTATTGACGGTGGAAAAAAATCGAAGTCAGATGAAAATTGTTTTCACATGGCAGAGATTTTTTTTAGTTTTTATTTTTATCTGGCTATATCTAATTGTGTCTAAAACTAAGAAAGAAAGAGAAAGAAAAATGCAGAGATGTCCAACTGTAGTTAAGAAGACCACTCAACTGTACAGCTGGTTTCAGTAATATAGGTTATAAATCCAACTGAATATAAATTCCTTTCCAATCAACCAATTCCTTTCATATACCAAAAGAACTCGATGAATTACAGTTAGAAGTACATGAATGTGGTTGTATAGTTTCACCCCCAGCCCTAGTAGTGTGACATCAGTTTGGGAACCCAGCAGAAGGGAGATAAAGCTACTATGAGAATTCTTTCATCCACCATGTCCTTTTTGAATGTGGCAAGTCTCAGTGACCAAATGTGGACACCTGGTAGAGCGGAATGTACTGTAACAAAACAACTATGCTCATTTATAAAGAACATGGTAGCATTGAAAACCTTACCTTTACCATCTGGTGATCCGGGAAAGAGATTAGTATACCATATGAGAGTTACATGAATCCATGAAAAAAAAAAAAGCAAATTAACTATGCTTTGCTGGAGATTAAAACAACATCTGGTATTTAGTAAGTTTCATTAATTGCATAAAAACTAAAGCAAACAATTCATAATACAGCATGTATTCAAGGCAAAGCAGGACTTTATTTTCATTGGCCTAGTCCAGGATTTTGCAGAACATTTTCTGTGGAGACAAAGTAAATCAATATTGATATGCAGAGAAGCAAAGTAAGATGGAGAGAATTTTAGTTTTAAACAGACCATTGGCTATTGGACAACACATGTCCAATGTACCATGGTTCATCTAGCTTCTCTGTGGAGTTTGTGAAAGAGAACATTGGTTCATTTTATAAATGAAGAGTGCCTTTTCAAGACTTCTGCACTGATGACTGGGACAGTTCTATGTCTCCAATAATCATCTTACAAATGATTATTGTGCTATTGTACTGGGTCAACTGCTGATATATTGCTGGGGGAAATACCGATTTTAGTGCTGAGAATTCAACTGGTATAGCATCAAAAACATTTTCCATACTTCACAACTTTGTAGTTAAGTTACATTAGCATACAGACATGCCTTCTTTTTAAATGTTGAAAACTGCTTACTTGTCATTATTGATTCCAACCCAGCCAAATGTTGGAAATTTGGTTGCTTTTCTAGTTCTCTGTCAATAAACAGAACATTTCCTTGAAACCAAAACAAAAAGGGGCTAAACTTGTTTTGAGCAAGATATGGACAAAAGAACAAAGAATCAAATTCAAAAAAAGGCTGAAAAGAAAAAGGAAACACGAATGCAGGATCCAATGTGGGCCAATCATGGGGACCAGAGGTTTTGTCTTCTGAGCTTTCAGACTCGTGCTGCAGCCCATCTTCAGGGAACTTCTCTCTAGCCTCTCTCTGGGCTCCAGCATGAGTCCGAAAGCTCAGAAGACTAAAACCTCTGATCCCAGTGATTGACCCACATTGGATCCTGCAACATGGATACATTCATTTTGACCTTCATTTGTGAAAACATAAATC
>JANHFL010006950.1:0-16692 GCA_032468155.1 Oxyrhabdium leporinum | reverse complement strand
TATACTGATGTAAGAGTATTGCTTATAAGCTGTAAACCGCCCCGAGTCTTCGGAATGGGGCGGTATATAAATGTAAAGATAAATAAATAAAATAAATAATTGCTTTGACACAAATGAAAATAAATCTACCACAGATTTCTGTGGGAATAAATCTTCAAGCTTTTTTTCTATTGTAATAAAACATTGTAGTAGGTCTATGGTAGCCCAAAATCAAAAGGAGTATGGTAGCACCTTTTCAGACTAACACATTTTATTTAATGGCACAAACTTCTATGAACTACAGCTTACTTCACCAAATTCATGAAGTGGCTAAACTAATTATGCTTTTAAGTTGGAATGAGGTAGGCAGAGAAGAAAAGAAGGAATTACAGTTGTTACAGTTTTGAGGAAATATAGATCAGTTCAAAGTTCTCTGATGAATACCATATTTGTAACCTTTAATATATTGTTGTACTTAATGTACTTAAATAAATGATATCTTCATATGACTTGGAGAAGCAAGAAAACGTATGCCAATTCTGAGGTGCTCTTGTCACTGACATTGCACATTCAGCAATATTCCTATGGTCTCATAAAGCTCTTGGTAACCTCAAGGTGTGGCAGATTGTATGCATATCTCTATAATACTGTAATTATAAAGCAGTAGAGATATTCCAGCTAGCATGGCAAGAAAAACAATGTTAAAAATCCCTTCCATACAGGTGCAAAAAACCCAATTCAGACAAAAAAGAAATGCCTTAGCAAAGCTGATATTTTCACCCTTGTATGAACTAGGTTACAGAACGCAGAAAAACCATAGTTCCTTCATTGACTTTTTCCTCCCAATATCTGATTATGCATTATTGATTGACTGTAGATTGCAAAAAATCCAAAAGTAGACTTGGCCTTGATTTGTGCTGAGATTGTGATCCTGAGGCCAAAGTGTTGCTAAAACTGGCTGGGAAAATGCTTCAGCAGAAAATGTATTGGGCATGGGTGTAAGTAAGGCTGGTAAACGAGTCCAACTCCTTCCATTTTACTAAAAAAGCATTAAAGGAAAGTCTAACAACATGGTATATGGTAATCTATGGTTAGATTTGGTAAGGTGGTACAATTTCTGTGAAGAGGATTATTCTCTCCACAAAATGTTACAAACACTTTATATCCACGTTAAAGTTCCCCACCTTGTTTTCTTGAAATAATTTTATGCATTGCATAGCTCATCAGACTTTACTTCTACCTTTTGCATTTTCACTACAGATCTGTCTTTTACATTCTGTTGTTTTATAGCTTTGCTTTAATATAGTTAGGGTTGATAATGAATGCTGCTACCTTGGACCTGTGTGCTAACCCCTTTGCTAGAATTCCAGCTCTCTTCTTCATGTGTCAATGCTTAACCCTTCTCCAAATGCCACCATTGGGCAACTTGCCAGTGCTCTGGACCTTTTAACTGTACAGAGGATTCAGAGTATAATCAGAAAAATCTCAATATAATCTCTTGCCTATGGTCTAGAATTTGATGCAATGGATTAGCAAAATACACTAATTACAGCAAAAAGGTGGCTAAATTACTACTGATAATATAATGATTTGAAAAGGATTAGAGACACTTCTTAGAATGATAGAGAAGTTTGAAATTTGAAACCAAGCTGTGGCTAAAAGATGGGTACAGCCAATTACAAATTGCCCATATTTTGTCAAACGCATAACGTACCTCCCCACCCTCTAGAACAGTGGTCCCCAACCTTTCTGGTTGGCAGCCTGGCATGGGGAGGAACAGGGGATGGTTTTGTGCAAGGATGGTTTTCTGTGCGAGTGGGGCTGCAAGTGCCTGCCCCTCATGGGGCCTGATTGCAAGTAGGCCATGGCCTGGTAATGGGCCATGGCCCACAGGTTGGAGACCCCTGCTCTAGAGCTTAGGGTCTGCTTCCTTTGTAGACTGCAAAGAAAATACAATATCTACAGAGGTTTATGTGACTTCAGAAACTTTTTTTTACAGTAAAGATGATGCTTAGGCTTTTGCTAGGGTTTTTTTTTAGCAGCCTAGGAAGGGATGTATGAGCTAGGCTTTGAAATTGCTGCTTCTCATTTAATTCTGAAATAGAAAACAAATTTGAGTGGAGAAGAAATATTTTATGGGAGAAATATTAGTAGGCATGAATCCAGAAAATAAATACATGGTAGTCATAATATCTTTGTAAACACTTGAGTTTTGGTAACACATCCCATTATCCATTTAACATGTAGTTATTACCATCTTCTGAACAGTAAGCCCTACGGGGGGGAAATAAACTTGGCAAAGTAACGAGTTGTTCTGCATGGCCCAGTTTGTTGTAGATACCTTAGAAACTCATCTGTTTTTATCCAAACAATATGCTGACATTTCAATGTGTTAGGGAGAGATTCAGTGCAGTTAACTCATGAATTTAAAAGGAAAGGAAGAGAACCTGCTGTAATAGGAGGCTATAAATCAGCTGGGTGGTTAGAACATTAAATAAAGTTATGCATCCAACTGAAGTTCTCTTGATATATTTTTTTTTAATATTGGCAATGCAATGCATTTTCCATGGAAGTCTGCACAAATTACTTTAACAGCGTCATTCTTATATAAACATGAAAAAAATAACTTCTCATCAGGCTCATTTTATGTGATTGCATAGCTTTTTGAATATAATCTCATAGTAGTAAACAAGCCCCAAGAAATCATCATGAAAACAGAGATATCTTGAATATTGTTGATGTCCACCTTTTTCCTAAAATGAATGTTTAGCTATATTAGAAGAGTCAAGTTTGTTTGTTTGTTTTACTGTTCTTGAACATTTCTGAGCATTGGTGTTAGGGCTTGCTATACGGTATCTAATAAACAGCACTTCAAGACAGACTCAGATTGTCAGGAGACTTGTTTTTCACTGTGCAATTTGCAGGAATAACTACTGTAATCTTTAAAATGATTTATCAGGCAAGCAATATATCTGTTTTCTTCCCCACATTTCTACTCTTAAACTAAGTGTGTTGTTAAACTATCTTATTCTATTTGTATTTGTTGATGAATAAAAATAGTTAATTGCTAACATAATGAAATTAGAAAGAACATAGCTGTTAAAATATACCTTTTTTAATCTAGGTCAATGCCTCTCCATTAGCATTTTGCCATAATATATTGATTCTTGTTAATTCACCCAAAAATTAAAAAAATTAAATTACATCTGAAACAAGATGTTATAACTCTGCTAGAAGAGATCAGTGATCCATACAGTTCAATTTTCTCTGTCGCACGATAGCTAACCACTTCTGTTCCAGAAGCTGAGATTTAGAAATGGTAGTGGCTTCATGCTAGGTGATATTTAAGACACTTGAATGTTCTTCAATGAAAAAGTGCAGCATCTCCAAAGTGTCCAGAAAGAACATAGCTTGTGCAGAAACAAAGTTTCAAGTATCCTACTCAAAACCAAAATCAAAAATTATCAAAAAGTGTTTATAAACTTTTGCTTATTCATTTCTTTGGAATGACACTGAGGAATGATCATTGACTGACCTTGTGGAGAGATGTAATTCTGCTGTTTTTAATCAGTGCATTTGGGGTGATGTGAATGGAAAGTGGGTTGTCACGTTTGCCCCTTTTCACTGGGGAAACTTGGCCATTTCTGAGAAGGACTAAGAGGAATGAGCATTGATTATTGTAGAATGACTAAGAAGAATAATCATTATTCTGTATGGACCACTAATATAATATTGCTGCCGAACTAGTTGGGAAGCTTGGTCTGTGCTTAAAAGGACTGATTATCACTAGCAAATCATGACAGAAAAGGTGGTATTCATTGACTTGCTATTCTGTGTTCTTAAAATAATCACATTTGTGGTTGCATCAGGAAGCTTTAGCTGGATACCCATGCAATAGTTCTAAAGAGATATAAACTAGCTCCAAGTCATGCTGAGTTTTAAAATACAGTTAACCTAATATAATGTGCTGAACTGACAAGCGTAGAACCTAGAATCAGAAGGCTAACAGATGAACTGAATAGCATTTATGTTGGCAAGATCAGCATAACAGTAGAACCTTCTATTAGCATAAGAGAAAGCAAAGTTTAACACTTGTGACTGCCACTTTAAACAAAATGAATCAGATCTAACATAATTTTGCACCCAAAAGAGTTGTAAATTGATTGATCTGAGCAGTCAGCCATGTCAGTAAACCAATTGGACCTTTGAATTCTCTCAGTCCCCTTTGTTATATAATTAAAACTGCAGGGTTATATATTGTCTGGAATAACTCCAAAAGCAACTGGGGAGGAAGGTGAATTGAACAAAAGGCTGCAAAGCACTTTGCAGCTATTTGGTTCTATGATTGCTTCAAAGAAATTCCTTGCTTTAGTGAGAAACTAGGTTATATATTCCAGTTTCCAAATGTAATTGAATCAAAACATACTTTAAAGCTGTACAAAACCTACTCTCACCATTTTACCTAGAGAGAAATTAAACAAATAAATCTGTGATTTCCCATGTTTTCCTCCTCAGACCACTTAAAAATGTATTTTGTGATTTCCTGACAACAGTGAGGAGGTTTTCATGAGTTCTTTGTTATTGTAGTGGCACAAAACTATCACAAGTTTATCGTACTGAGAATTGGTATGCATCCTAAAGTTAAGAGTTCAGATGCAAATTCTCTTCTGATTTTTACTTTGTAATTGGTCTTACACCTTAGCACTGAGTATGTAGGATTCATATCCCCTACTTGGGATCTATATAGTATCTCCTATATACTGAGTCAAATTCTTTGTTATTTGTTTATCATTTAATTTTCTATAGGAAGTATGTGAAACTTTTCTTTTACACATTTTTTTCTTTAAATACTTTTTGTAGAATACTGTCTCATTATTCTTATAGAACTAAGGCAGCTCCAAATAATAACCATTGTTTTATCATATCTCCAAAAAATACATTCCTCTGTAACAGAGACACTGGGTATGCTTGTAAAATGTTCTATATATCATATTTTAAAATCCTCACAACTGTTCTAAGATAAATATTATTAATTATTAAACTACCAAGTTAAAGGTAATTTTAATTTTACCATTGCATTTTTTGTCTTTTTCTCAGGAGGCTTCCTTTCATAACTATCCAATTGTAAGGATTTTGTTGCGGATAACATTTTCAGAAAAAAAACAATCCCAGAATAAATGCTTACAGTTTAATATGAAATCTTATATATCTCAGTTCATTTAGGCTTATGACAAACTTTGCACTTCTCTTCTGCAACTTCTACATATTCTTGCAAAACCACTAAATGTATATACTATTTTTTTGAGGGGGAGGCTATAATCTCTTTGCTAGTTTCTGAAATGCCACCCCTGCTGTACTCACTGGAGCTGCTTTAATCATCAGCTGCCTCCCTGTAGCTTCGCACAAGCCCCAAAGTGGCACACGTGTGTGAAGCATGCACGGACACGAATGTGCACATGCGACCAGCGAACCTCTTCCCAAAGCATGAGCAGCCTGCCTCTGCACCCAAAAGCCATCAAGTAAGCTCTTACAAACAGCAAGAAAAGAGTGAGCTATTGAATTATCAGTGCAAGCAAAGGATGAAAACTGGTAGGAATTAAATTGGAGCAAAATCACTTAATAACTGTCTCGCTTAGCAAATGAAATTTTGGGCTCAGTTGTGGTTGTAAGTCAAGGACTATCTGTGCAGTAATAAGGGCATAATGTTTTCAATCCTAATCCACAGCATTGATATAATATACAAAGAAAAATCTATATTATACCTTAAATGTATAGCAGTAACTTTATTGCTAATTTTCTTCACATTTCCCAATATATACCTCTAATATTATTGGTGCTTTACTGATTGTGGAAAACAACAACAACTAAATTTAGACACCAGACTATCTTTCTTAAACATTCTAGCCAAATCCAATTAAATATTCTGCTGACATATAGCAAAAGCACAAGTCTTGTGGTGGTGTTAATGTTCAAATGCTGGCTCCATTTCAGTTTTGAAAAGAAAGGCCCCAGTAATCCAGTGTTGATGGAATTCTGGATTGACAATTTATTGAATATGGAAGAAGAACATGCAGCAACAGAATATTTCTCTCTCTATGGCAAGTAGGAATACCCAATAGACCCAATTTGCATGCACAAGTTTTTAAAATTATCACTAAGATTCAGATAGTGAAAAATCTTTTTAAAAAGCTTGCTCATAACAAACACACTAAATGTGATTGGGGAATTATTGTTTCTTTTTGTCATCATTTAGAAAGCACTTACTAGTTTACTGCATACACATAAGAGAATGTACTGTTCTCTCCAGCTTTAGTTCCTACTCATCTAACTGTCGAGAATCTGTTCAAAGCAAAAAGCATTATTTTTAGATTCAGTTTCTTTTCCCAGGGAAATATAACACCAGGTACAAGGAGAGCTTTGTTAGTCTTGGAACTTTGTTCTTTTAGACAAGTAGTTGTTAGAAAGATGCCTTGTGGAAAAAAAACCCATAGAAGATATCTGTAATTTAGACTGAAAGTTTATGCTGTCCCTTTTCTGAAAAGCAGTAAATGATTGGGTGAGTAAGATGTTGATTTATATCCTGAAACTGCTACTGTGAAGATTTTATCTGCAACTTCAGGTACAAACAAGTTTGAAGTTCAGATGACTCAATGAATAAATATAAAGATATCACCACACTGACAATAAAATTTATGACATAGAGTTTAAAATATTTGTAGGAAAACATAAGACCCTGCTTTTCAAACTTTCTTGCCAATTCAATTAAAAAAATTAGCATGTGTTTATAAAATGAAAATGTTGGTAAATGTTCTTACTTTTCAGAATCTAAACATCTCACTTATGTTACCATAGACATAGATATACACAATAAACACACACACACACAGCATATTTCTCCAATTCATTTAAATGCTGCTAAAAATACATTTATACTTTGGCCAGAGTTTCTTGCACATAATATGCAAATGTTACAAATTGTAAAATGATATGTTTTCTCTATGAAATCAACCATCAAAATTTCATTATAGTTTTTAAATGGAAAACAACAGTGAGAAGAAATTGAATATATCAGTTGGTTGCTCACAATTGTTTCTTTTTTTTTGCAATTGTTTCTTGTAGTTTACACTTTTGTGCTGAGAATAAAATATTCTAATTGTGTTAACATATTCTAAAGATATTCAAAATATTCTAATTTTGTTTGGTTTCTGCAACTCTGATAGAAAGATTCTTCTAGAGCAACTAAAACCAAATCATGTATATCAGTTTATTTGTGATAAAAATTGTATTCTTGGGTGTTGTGGAAATTTGGAAATGATTTCCTTCTCCATTAGATTAAAACATGCCAGCATAACTTCTTATTTGCTATCACCTATCCTAATGAGAGCAGACATATACTACAGAACAGAAATAAAATTCAAATACACACTTCAATGATTCAGATTGGATATAAAAATAGAAAAGGAATAAAATATATTTCTCATATTAGGAAAACTTGCTAAATAAGTGCTTCTCAAATCTGTGTTAATTCTATTATTTCTAAATTTTATGCATGAGTTGATAATTCAGTCTATTAAACAAGTGCATTTTAGGAGAAAATCTACACAAAATGACAAACCAATTTATCCAGTTAATGGTAATAACAATGGGAGTTTTAGTAGTATATAGTTTCCCCCCTCTTTTTATGGCATTTCTACAATCTGTTCTGAGCAGGTATGGATGCTATATACCGTACATACTCTAAAAATAAATAACAACAGAGAGATTCAGATTTCAGTTTTACATTATTATTACTTTTTACACATCAGAGTGTTAGTGTTTCAGAAAACTTCTGCTTAAATAACTGCATAGGCTTCAGTTGCAATTAGAAAGATTGGGGGGGGGGGAGTACATTAGGTGCACTTTGTTGCCATGGCATGAAATTCATTTGCTGCAAAGTATATATTTGCTAATTTTATCTAAAACCCAGACAACTTTCTGTTTAGGCTGCTATTGTGGTCAAATGCAAAGAATGTAATTATCTATTTTGATTTTATTAGCAGCATCAGTCTCTAAGGATTTCTAAATGTCAGCAATCAGCGGTGCTTAACTACAGTGGTCTCCTGGGATTAAAACAGACAGATGTCACTGAACGTGGATATATGTACTTTAAACAAACACACAATCTGCTGTTAAAGAGGTACAGTAGGTACATCTTTTCCATACTGCATGTTTGTCTAACTGAGGTTTATGGGGCATAAATGGAGTACTCTGGGCCCAACAGGAAACTATCATAGGCCCACTAAAGGATAAAAATGATTAGACATTGAGCTTCCTTGGCTGAAGTGTCTGAAGGCAAAAGAGAAAAAGGAAAGAGGGGATCACATACATGCTATACACTGGTCAGTATCTATAGTAGGTCTGAGCTCTGCAAGGTTTCCCTATATCCAAAGTATGATTTTCTCTTCCTCAACCTTCTGCACTCATGTTCCTTCCAACAAAGTCTCCCCCACCACTTTCAAGTTGGCTGCCTGAAACACTTTCTCTTTCTCTGCCTGAAACACTTTCTCCATATGATCTTATGCTTATGTCCAACTATGATATACATATGCCATTTTTGCAGCCCATAACTTCATAATATCAACATAATGTCAACCTCAGCTGTGAAAGTCTAAAAATTGTTTTCAGATATGCAGTTGTTAAAAAAGTTATTGCCTCCCTTCTCCTGGTAGATACTGGATCATACATGCAAACTGAGTCATCTTGATGGTGATTTTGGTGATGAGTTGGCTCCAGCTACATTTGGCTGCTTTAAGTTGAATAGATACTGTCTTAGGCTGCTTGAAAGATTGGCCTCTATGTGTAGCTGTCTGTGTAATGGATTACAAGGCATTACATGAGCTCTTTATATATATGGGCAGAGGGCTAGATGTGCTTTTAAGCACATTCAGAGTGAGAGTCTGGTCTTTATAATTATAAGAGTGAGAGTCTGCTTCAGTCCCTTTAAATCAAGAAAGAAACCCATGTTCTGCCAGGAATATGTTATTGTTTCTAACTCTAACAAACACAATACAGCAGGAGTGTTAAACTGGCAGCCCATGGTCCAGATGCATCATGTGCAGGCCACACCCAACCCAGTTCCCAAAGGGAAAACATGATGCTAAACGTCATGTGACGGGAACGTGACGCTGCGAGTTTGACACCTGCACAATACAGGCATCAGACTTCTTCCAGCTAACACTAGAATCAAAAGCCTTGATCGTGAAATTTTAAGGGCAGCACGTTTTGGTTAAGGTTTCTACAAGAACAAGGAAAGGACCAAAGAAGAAATTTAGCAACCACCAATTATAAAAGATCAGCGTATTTGCTTCTGGCCTTGCCAGATCAAGCCTTTGTAACAGGTTTCCTTCTGCTTCTGTTGACAAGGGGTTTTGCTTGGCAGCACTTTGTTTTTAACTGTTTTTACCCTTTTAATGGCAGGGAGTGGATAGGCTAGTTTTCATATTCCAAGGGTTATGCCCAGATGTTGCCAGCATTGTCTTTCCCTGAAACATGTTTTGCTTGAGATCTGTGGGTATTGGGATGAAGCTGACAACAGTTGTATTGATTTCCCTTTTTGGACTATTTGGCATGTTGCTGGTATGATAGAAAAACGTGGGACAATGGGTTGGAGGGATCGAAAGGAAATAGCAGTGGTGCTCAGAATCTTTCCAATGCACTAGTGACTTGTCACCTAGGTGTCACCTTGTCACCTAGGCTATTTCTGGAAAAGAACTGATGACCGTCCAGAACATTGGTCAACCTGTATCCAAAAATAGCCCCACTTACAGGTTGATAGAGACAATGAAGAGAAACTGCCCAGTGGTCTGGGAGACATTGATCCCACTTTACTGGAGAGACTTTATTCTTCTTCTCTTTATTTCACAAATTATTTTAGCATACTTTTCTGCCATTCCAAAGTTGGGGGAAAAGGATGCTAATGTGATTATGAAGAATAGCTCTACAATCTGGGCTGCAAAACTGCAGATAGTTGAATTTCTTGACTTTCCAGTGACTGGATTTTTGCAGTCCAGACCTGATATGCTCATTCTTTCTCCCTGTCTTCCTTCACAAGAAAGAAGAAGGAAAAAAAACAAGTCAAAAAAGAGAGCGGCCATCATGAAAGATCACCATGAAAGCTTCCAGGCCCTGCAAATTTCTTCTTCAAGGAGTTATGCTGCTGCTAGCTATTGTGGTGATTGCTCACTAGAGAGCAGCATCTGAGGAAGAGGTGATAACAGAAGGAGAAGGAATGATAAAAGCTCTTCCTTCAGTTTTTCCCCTTGAAAAGGTCTTCACAGAGCCTGGGAAGAGAACAGAATTTGCAAAATGTTAACAGTTTCAAGAATCTGCACAGTTCTCCTTTATTTTTCCTTGCGTACAAATAAAAACAGTTTCTCAGCATCTTCAAAAATATTGATGCTAATCAATATTGTTATTTGAAAAGCTATAGTGCAGTATAGTTTTGTTTTATTCTTATAGAATATCAATATAAACGGTAATAAAAAATAGAGAAAATAGCAATTGCAAATCAAACTACTAGATTTTCTTGCCATAATAAAATTATCTAGATTTTCTCTTATTCTGGCTCACATTGATTTAGCAACTTGCGTTAAAGTAATGTGGGACACAGCATAATAAGACTGGTTAATTTATTATAGTGGGATTTCAGTTTCCTTTTATTGCTCTATGTTCAATGAAATCCTTCTTTTAGTTTGGGGAGTAAAACAACATGTTCAAGAGGATAGTGGAGAATGGGGAAGCCTCACAGTCTACATGATGTTGTGCTAGCAGACAACACCTATTGAACATATGGCAATGATGTTTCACCAGTAGTAAAAACTACTGAGGGCATCTCACTAAGTTGCAAAATTCAGGCACAGCTACCTAGGAATGTTGTTGGTGATAGTGGCAATGGTGGACCTTACTGAATTTTTTAAGGCAAATCCTTCCTGTTCAATATTATTGCGCTCCAAACATGTTGATTTTAAAGGGATGGCCTCATAGTTGACAAAGTAGCAATGGAAACCTTATATCTATAAAGGTTAAATGGATTATGTTAGCCTAAAGGATTATGTTATAAAATTGGCAACAAAACAGTGCAGGTTTTCTTTTGGAAACATGCAGCAATGATTTTAAGGAAATAAAAATGTATTATTTATTAAAGTAAATAGGCACAAATAGGCAATTTAGTATGAATGTTTACATTACTTTACACTGGATGTCCATTCTTTATTTTTGTTTCTATAGTCTTAGCTCTGCCCTGAAATTAAGTGTGATACAATTCATTTATGCATTTGAATTCTAATTTCTGATAGTGCTGTTGAACGTTTTATTTTGAAATTGATGAATTAAAGTAATTAAAAAAAAACCCTTCCTTAATTGGAATGTAAACTATATCACCAAAGGCCAATGCATATATAAATACATGTGTTGTACAAACATGCATGCATGCGGGCACACACACACATTTTTACATATATTGAGATCCCATGTAAATTTGGATCCTATAAGTAACAAGAGTCTTGTGATAATAAATACCATAAATTAATTATGTATTACATAAATGGAAAATTATGTGTAGGCTAAAAAATTGTGAACACTTCTGTTAGCTTCCATTTCAAAGTTGCTTACAATAGTAGCTAATTGCAATTTGAATATTAAGGGGAGACATACTGTAAATGGTATAAAATACTGTAGAATGTCATTCAAAAGCCTTTTGATATTTTGAACATGAATTTTGAAACGTTTCATTGAAAATGGTATGCTGCCAAGGAAATCTTACTTCTTTCATAATTTTTCTCTAAGTGTATGTTGAATAGATGGGCTTCATTGTAAAAAATTCTAAAGTTGGTTTATGTGTGTGTATTTGTAATGCAACATTTCAAAGCAAATTCACTTTCAATATCTGTAAAGTTTATGATAAAAAAAGACTAAGGTTAAAACCATATGATCTGAAGTCTATGCATGGAACATTAATAAAACAAGAAAGTTGCATCTATTTTAAGAGTTGGTAGTAAACTATTATAAGATGCTTTTTCATTAATGCATTATGCCATTATCCATTACCAAAATAGATAATGCATCTTCAAAAAAACTACTATAACAACCAGGTCAGATCATTTTTTTCAAATCTGGTGGCAATGACACAAAACTGTGGAAGATATTTGTCATAGAATAAAGAACATTTTAATAGTAATTTAAAATAAATTTAAAATAAATTTCTATTCTTGTCAAGGGTTTTTAGAACAGACAGCAAAAGAAGAGACTTAATGACTATTATCAATAGGGAGCAAAGATGAAGGACTAATTGGTATCCCAAAATTTATATTAATTGGTTTTGACTTTTGGTTCCCACAATGCACCCATGTTTGTAGTTGGGGTTCCATTACAGTATATCAGACTCTGCTGACTTCATCTATTCATTAATTAGTGAAAGAGTCCTTCCATATTCTGCATTCTTCTCTTATTCATTATATTTGCTCATAAACCACAGCTCTCTATGGACTTAGAATTTGTCTAAGTCCATCTCATAAGCATTTTGTGGGCATGAAGACTGGCATGTGACAAATGCTTTCATTCATGTGAAAGGATTGGAGTCTTTTGCTTCAAAGGTAAGCCACAGATAAACTGTTGCTTTTAATATTTTTCTCATTCTGTCACAATTTGGTGGCAACTTCTACAAACTGCTGGGTTTATTGGTTTTAGAGGAGGCAAGTTGTCTTGTGGGCACCTCACTCAAATAAAATCTATAGTGGATATTCTGCTTATATTTTCACTAATATATCATTTAGCAGCCAAGTTTCTCATGCTATTCCATTTGCTAAGAATTAAAAGCCCCATATACTTTTTTTATTTTTAAACCCCAAAATATGATTTTCCAGTTGTATTCCTTCTGCTTCTACTTTTACTGGGAGCATTTTCATTTAAATGTTATCCCAAAGGTGCTTTTCAAGAGGCAACTGGATTTTCTTAGTTCTGCAGAACTGAAGTCAGAAGTCAGAACTGGAGCCAAAACTGAAGAAGCTTCCTGGATGAGAAGTGAAATGTCTTCAAGGAAAAAAAAACTAAGAAAGTTCAGTTGCATTTTGAAAAGCATGATCTGCATGAATGAGAATTTCTATAGACATTTAAATGATGGGAAACCATCTTGCATGGAATATATAGAATGAAAAGACATAGTATGCTTTTAGTGCGAAATAGAGAACGGTCTGTTTCTCCTACTCTACTGCTATCTGAACTTAACTAAATTTCAAAAAAAAAAGCTATTAGTATCATTAAAACAATTTTTAAATACAATTCATGCTAACTGATTCTCTGAGGAATAAATACATTCAACTTTTATTTATTAAAATGAAAATACATTGTTAAAGTAATAACAGTTGTGTGATCATTAATGTAGTATCCACACATTGACATGATTGAATGCTTCCACATTATTTTCTTTACTGAAAACAACTTTTTCCAAGGCATTTTTAATGTTTTTACAATTTTTTTTCAATACATTAATATTTTGAATGGAAATGCTTTAATTTAGCCAACATACTATTACTAACATCCCATCTTAAATCCCATCTACCCAACTGATACCAGCTGTGTTTTGGGCTGAGTTTTTACAAACACATTCACAAACATACAGATGTTACTGTCTATACTGTTACTGTAAGCAAAAAAAAAACCCCATTGTTATATAAAACAATAATGTGAACACATGTGCTATATTTATCAAGTATACCCTTTTTAAAAAAATAATAATTCTAGATTTGCTTTCTCCAGATGGTGTGTGTGTGCAGAAAGTGGAAAATGAAGCATGCTTTGCAAATATCTAATCTGACAAATGTAGTTCAAGTCAGCAGGGCAGAAGACACCTGACAATTAGCATGAATAAGTGCAAGGTATATGCCTAACAATCGGCTCTATGAATATTCAAATGCAGTGTACCATGTGTTCTTAGGGTACCTGATTTACAGGGACTACTTAAGAAACAATATCCCAAAATCCTATCCCAACCCAACTACCCCAGCCACAGGAAACTATTAATCCTGTGAGTAACATCTCCATCCTTGTCAAAAACGTGATCGAACATGAACTGAAGCATCCCAACACAATCTTATTTGGACTGGATGACACCAATGAATCCGACGACATCACAAAGATTTGTGACATCATCAACAACTTCCAGGCATCAATCATCACTCCCAATGGAAATCATTGACATTTCCCGCGATGGCCCTGTGTTCAAGAACAGCGATGGCTTGATGTCCCCATGCTTTTGCAGAGTCGTTTGCAAGAGTGAAACTAGCAAACGCAAATTCATCTCCACAATAAACTCACTTGCCAAAAGCTGCACAAATCATAAGAAACTTCATTCACGGCCTGACCTGTCCATACTACAACATGCCCGTGCCCACGGGTTCCACTTGGAGCTCAAAAGACACAAGGACCAAGGTGAGACTGACCTTTACATAGACTACCATGCTGACTGTACTAAATGCAAGACCAGTGGCCTGTGTTCCAACAATCGTGTCCCCAACAAACTAGGCATGCACATCCCCAACTTCTTCCAGGTCCATCCCTACAGGCCAAAAATGCAAGCTACTTAATGCAATAAGCCTCGCAAACAAAATGCCCAAATTCCTCCTGCTTCTAAATGTGGCCCTATTCAACCTTAGTTTTAATCTGTGAGATGTGGTTGAATGTATCCTTTCCAGACTCCCTTTTACAGTGAGTGACTATAACATTTTCCAGTCTGATGAAAACCGTAGAGGGGGTGGTGTTGCTATCTTCTATAAAATGTCCCTAGGTCTGCAAAAGATTAATATTACACAGGAACTTGATCTTCCTGAGACCACTGTCTGCGAACTGTCCTTAAATACCACAGTTCTTTTCTGGCTATGTTATAGAGCCCCTGATTATGACCTTGGTCATACAAACAAGTTAATTGCACTACTAATGTGGGCAGCTTCCTGCCTGCATCCCTTTATCTTTCTTGGTGACCTCAATTTGCCTTTTATTAATTGGGCCTATACATGCAACCCTGTACAACGCTGTTATGACTCTGGCGCTGGAGCAGTTGGTAACGAACAACACTAGGCTCCACAATTGCTTAGATCTCATCTTCTGCAATAGCTTAAACTCAATTTATAGCCTACAAGTTAAAGAACCTTTTTCCAACAGTGATCATAGTATGATTGATTTTTGTCTCAACTTGTGTCCTTGCAAAGAGGGTCATAATGATGTGACTCCAAATTATAATTTTTAAAAAGCCAACTATGATCTCATAGCTGCCATCCTCATATCTCTTGATTGGCACCTTTTGTTCACTGGTTGTAATACTGCAAAAAAACTTATAACACTTTTTTTGCTCGAAGTCAATAGAGTCATTAACCTATACATACCAAAAAAAACTCCTAAAACAAAAAAAACCACAAATTATCCATAACAATAAGAAAGTTACAATAAAAAAAATCTCTTTGGCGGAAAAACAAAACTAGCTATGTAGCTAATTTTAAAAACTGCTACAAAGCCTTATGCCGCCAGATAAAGTCAGGATGCACCAATTACCATTGCAAACAGGAGGAAGAGTTGTTAAATTTGAAATCCACCCAAGCCTTCTATAATTTCGTAAACGCCAAACTTAAAGACTCAAAAACTATCCCACCCCTAAAAGGGCCTAATGGGGAAGACTGTAACAATGAAGCTGTTAATGCCAACCTCTTCAATATGTTTTTCAGCTCAGTCTTTGTTGATAGCAATGGCTGCTGCCCCCCATTTCCTAGTCATACAATAACAAATTGTAACAATTTACTACATATTGATTTTACAGTTGATAACATTGAGACGGCACTACGTAACCTAAACCCATCTCTATCTGTTGGCCATGATGGATTATATGCCTACTTCTTGAAAAAGCTTGCCACTACCCTAGCTGAATCTCTATGCACAATCTATGAGGTATCTTTCAGAACCAGCTCCTTGCCCGACCTATGGTCATTAGCCACGGTCATATCTATCTTTAAAAAGGGAAACCCTAGTCTAGTAGAAAATTACAGATCAATCTCACAGTGTTGCATCACCTGTAAAGTCATGGAATCAATTATAAATCAATCCATCACCCTCCACTTAGAGACAAACAATCTGCTTTCTAACAAGTAGTTTGGTTTCAGAAAAAAATTGTCCTGTAATCTGCAACTCCTACACTGCAGAAACACTTGGACCACACATCTTGACCAGGGTAAAGCAAAAGCAATAGATGCAATTCACATAGACTTCTGTAAAGCCTTTGTTTCAGTGGTGCATGACAAACTACTGTTGAAACTAAGTTCTTACGGCATCTATGGATCCCTGCACAAGTGGATAGCTGCGTTCTTGACAAACAGGCAACAAATAGTCAAAATAGGGAGGTCCCTATCAAATCCAGCACCAGTTAACAGTGGGGTCCCTCAAGACAGCATTTTAGGACCCACACTCTTTCTGTTTTACATCAACAACCTATGCAATCATATTAAAAGCAGCTGCGTCCTCTTCATTGATGATGTAAAATTATTTAATACCACTGACAATGCTGCTGCCCTACAAACTGACCTTGACTATGTGTCAGAATGGTCACGCAATTGGCAATTCCAAATCTCAACTAATAAATGCTCTGTCCTACACATTGGCAATAAAAATCAGAACACCAAATACAAGTTGGGTGGA
>JANHFL010006949.1:0-40408 GCA_032468155.1 Oxyrhabdium leporinum | reverse complement strand
CCCCCCAGAGAAAGCGCAAAAAGAGTTCACTCTTTTCTAATATCCAGTTTTTTCTAATCATTAAAAGCACAAATCAAGTGTACTTTTTTTCCACATTATACAAAAAAATAAGGAGTTTCCAGCCAACCATAAACATAAGGTTTCTTTTTACTCTAATCAAGCAAGTTAATTTAGCCATCTTTACAAGTCCCAACCTCTTCACCACAATTGTTTCTTGGCCTTTCCACAAATGTTTCATGTGATCCATGCCATTTTCGCATACAATATTTTGTATCATTTAAAAACAGCTATGTGCAGATCTCCGCTTTAAAAATTGGTCACCAAAGGGAGAGAACTAGCAGGTAATTCCTTGAGCTGTTGGTTAACATCTCCCTGTTTTTTCCTTGTTCAGGAGAGTGTTGTGTCTTTCGAGGAGGTGGCTGTGTATTTCTCTGAAGAGGAATGGTCTCAGCTAGATCCCCACCAAAAAGCTCTCCACAGAGAAGTCATGCAGGAAAATTCCCAGAATGTGGCTTCTCTGGGTAAGGACTTCTGCTGGACTCTTAGATAAGACATTTTGTGATGGGATGAAATTGGCTATTTCTGGTTAAAAGGCATCCCTACTTCTAGAGACTCTAGAAAGAGTGCAGAGAAAAGCAACAAAGATGATTGGGGACTGGAGGCTAAAACATGTAAAGAACAGTTGCTGGAATTGGGTACGTCTAGTTTAATGAAAAGAAGGAGTGGGTGTGAGATGATAGCAGTGTTCTGATATTTCGGGGGTTGCCACAAAGAAGAGGGAGTCAAGCTGTTCTCCAAAGCACTTGAAGGCATGACAAGAAGCAGTGGATGGAAACTATTCAAGGAGAGAAGCAACCTAGAACTAAGGAGAAATTTCCTGACAATTAGAACAATCAGTGGAACAACTTACCTTCGAAAGTTGTGAATGCTCCCAACACTGAAAGTTTTGAAGAAGAGATTGGACAACCATTTGTCTGAAATGGTGTAGTGTTTCCTGCCAGAGCAGAGGGTTGGACTAGAAGATCTCCAAGGATCCTTCCAAGTCTATTATTCTGTTCAGAAGAGATGAGGCCAGTAGTTTAGATAAGAGTTATGGTTAGGGCTACATCAATGTTTCTCAACCATGGCAATTTTAAGATGTATGGACTTCAATTCCCCAAATTCCCTTCAATTCTCGGAATTGCAGTCTACACATCTGAAAATTGCCACGGGTGAGAAACATTGATTTCGATGATAATGATGATGATGTAAAAATGTCCATAGAGCCCGAGGAGGGTCAAAGGTATCATCAGTCTTGAGTCCCTTTGCACCCACAAGCACTCCTTGAATTCCGTTCACTCTTATCTACTACTTATTTCCTTTAACCGTAAGTAGTTCAGATTAATGTCAAACATGGGAAAGTCAGTGAGTCCAGGCCATTCAAATGAGTAGACCTTTATATTTAACCTCTACCTGTCCTAAATGTTTAACCTCAATCTGTCCTGTAGAATATAGCAAGTCCTTGACTTATGACCAGTTGCTTAACTACTGTTCAAAGTTACAAGGGACTTCCCCAGAGCTACCTATGACCTGTTTTCAAGTTTATGATGGCTACACCCCCTCCCTCAGGTTGCACAATTGCATTTGGGCACTTTATAACCATTTATAGCCATTTGCCAAATCCTGCAGTCACATGATTATTTTGCCTGTTCCCGTATTTACAGGAACAGGCGTTTACTTCCAGAAGGTTTCTGGCAAAAAAAAATCCGGAGGGTGGTGGTGGATGGATTTGCTTAACAACCATCCTGTTCTCTTAACAACTGTCACAAAAACTGCTGAAAAATGAGGCGTGGTCATGTGATACCTTGACTTAAACTGCAGCAATTCACAAATATAACTTGAGAACTACCTGTAGTATTATCCCAGAGAACTGGACGGTTGCGATCCTTCCTTATTTCCCAAAGACTTTGAAGATCTAGCATCCCGTCGGGCATTGGTGCAGATTTTTTGAACCAGTCGTTGTAATATTTATATATATGTATATATATATGTATATATATATGTATATATATATGTATATATATATGTATATATATGTATATATCTATATGTTTTTCTCTCTCTCTCTAACCATGTCCGTGTAGTGAGAGGAGATTGAACAGCAGGTGAAAGATAGTCCAGGAACAGAGGCAAAGGATGGGTCACACTTACTTAGCCCTGCCATCTGCTCTCTGGATACCCATGATTCCTCAGTCTTCCATATGAACGCTGCTGGGAATTAATAGTAATATAATAAGGGAGAATTGATTAATGAAGGGAAAAAATGTTCAACAACATTGATATGATTTTGGTTTAAGATCAATGGAACCATGGAGTTTTTAGTTGCTTTCTCAGCTTGTCGTTTTGGTTGAAGATGTTTCATTGCCCAGCTAGATAGCAACATCACAACTAGTTACCTAGTCGGGTAATAAAATATCTGCAACCAAACTGCTAAGCTCAGAGAGCACCAAGGACTCTACAGTTCAACCCTGTACTACATAGATTCCTTCTATAAAAATTAGTGGATCCTTTAAAAAATTCTATTTCTTATAAAAAAGAAACCACGCATTTCCACATTGTAAATTTTCACTTATGAATGTTATCTATATCAAAAGTCAGAGTTCAGCAAATTTTAGACTATCGTTTATGTTCAACATGACAGATGTTCAAAATGCTGTTTATGTCAACCTTCCATCCAGATGTTTAGAATCATTTCTTATGCCAACCTTTATTTCTTTGTATCTCACCACATCTTACTTTTGTTTCCTTGTAAGGAGCGAATGAGCAGCAGAACGAGACTTGTGAGATAACACCCCAGACAATTTGGCCCTTGAGGGGAACAGAAAAAATGGCAAATCAGAAGGAAGCAGAATGTTGCCAAATAAATGTCTCAAAAAATGGAAATCAGAAAAGCTTAATTTCCCACCCTTTTTGGAGCATAAATGATTTTCTTGAACAACAAAATCAAACTGGGAAAAACAACGAAGAATATTTTAAGAACAGAGTGAAAACATCCGAAGAGGAATCAGATATAAAGAACAATTACCAAACTCATTCTACAGAACAATATGGATACAAGGAGGGTGAAAAAGGTCACAGTGGGACCCTTATTCTTCCCTTACCTGGAAAAGAAAGTATGGGAAATAAACCCTATAAGTGCACAGAATGTGGAAAGAATTTCAAATGGAATTGTCTGCTTATTTCCCACAAACGAATCCACACAGGTGACAAACCATACAAATGCACAGAGTGTGGAAAAAGCTTCAACAAGAACTGTTTCCTTATATATCATAAAAGGATCCATACAGGAGAGAAACCCTATAAATGCACAGAGTGTGAAAAGGCCTTCAGTCGGAGGAGCACCCTTACTCTCCATAAAAAGATCCATACAGGAGAGAAAGGCTATAACTGCACGGAATGTAAAATGATGTTCAGAAAGAGAAGCCAGCTTATTTCCCATAAAAGGATCCATACTGGGGAGAAACCATATAAATGCATAGAGTGTGGGAAAAGCTTCCAGCTAATTAAGTCCCTTACTTCCCATAAGAAGATCCACACAGGAGAGAAACCCTATAAACACACAGAGTGTGGAAAATTCTTTAGTCAAAATAGTCAATTGATCTCCCATCAAATGATTTACTCCGGGGAGAAACCGTATAAATGTACAGAGTGTGGAAAGAGCTTCACTAAGCGGAGTCGTCTTGTTTGCCATAAAATAATTCACACAGGGGAGAAACCATTCAAATGCATGGAGTGTGGAAAAAGTTTCAGCCAGAACAGTTACCTTAGGTCCCATAAAAGGATTCATACAGGAGAGAAACCCTATAAATGCATGGAGTGTGAAAAAACCTTCAGTTGGAACTGTGACCTTATTTCCCATAAAAGAATCCACACAGGTGAGAAACCGTACCAATGCACAGATTGTGGGAAAAGTTTCAGCAAGAACAGTTCCCTTACATCCCATAAAAGGATCCATACAGGAGAGAAACCCTATAAATGCACCGAGTGTGAAAAGACTTTTAGCCGGAGCAGCAACCTTATTTCTCATAAAAGGATCCACACTGGAGAAAAACCCTATAAATGCATGGAGTGTGGGAAGAGCTTTAGCGAAAATAGGTCCCTTAAAATTCATATAAGGATCCATTCAGGAGAGAAGCCTTATCAATGCACAGAGCGTGGAAACACTTTTAATCAAAGCTCTACGCTCATTTCTGTCCCACAGAGTACAGAAAACTACATATGTTTTGAATATGGAAACAGTTTCTGGTGGAATAGTCATCTTACATCTGATAAAAAAATCCACACAGGGGAGGAATCATATCAGTGTGGGGAATATGGGAGAATGTTTCAACAAAACAGCTCGCTTATTTCCCACCAAAGTATTCACACTGGAGAAATGTTTGGAATGTGGAAAGAGTTTCAGGGGGAGCACTCAGCTTACTTCCCATAAAAGGATCCATTCTGGCATGCTGTACAAATGCCTGGAGTGTAGGAAGAGCTGCAGTCAAGGAGGTAATCTCATTTCTCATAAAACAACCCACACAGGAAAAGTATATATAAATGTCTGGAATGCTGAAAGACCTTCTGTGAAAACAGGACCCTTAATAACCATAAAAGGATCCACACGGGGAAAAACTGCCCGAAATGTGGAAAGGCTTTCCATGAAAATGGATCTCTTTGTTTTCCATAAAAAGATCCACACAGGGAAGAAACCATACAAATGTATGGAGTGTGGGAACAGCTTTTGCAATGGCAGTAAGCTTAATTCACATACAGGATCCACACAGGAGAAAAACCATATAAGTACATGAAGTGTGGAAAGAGATTCCGCCAGGAAATCACCTCATATAAGGATCCACTTGAGTACTAATCCATAGAAGTACTAGATTTATTTGCTTCATTTGTACCTACTCAAATCTTACAAACCTTGGAGGATTTGTGCCTTAAATTTCTCGTAAGTTTTTTTCTTTCTGATGCACAGGTGAATAAAGATTAAAGGATTGAGTATGCTGGTATTTCAAATAATCAAGCAGGAAAAAAAGACATTTGGAAATCCATGGGGCCCAACATAAATAAAATAACATAAAATCAAGAAAAGCAGTCCTTCACTCCTAAATGGTTGAGGAGTTTCTTCTGATCAAATAGACTATAAACTGGATATCAGCCACTGATTTTCAACATGTCTAAAAGAATGAACTGTATGTCAGTTTTGCAGATGGGATGTGATGTGATAGGATAGGATGTAACCTGTGTTACTTTTTTGTGTGAACACTAACACACATTAAAAATGAAATGTTGATGCCAGTTCTCAAAAGAAAATTAAATAGATAACTATACACATGTGTACACACATATACATATGGTATATACATACACACATATATGTATATTAATCACAGTTCATTTTGAATACATAGCAGAAAAAAACTCTTGAGAGTTAACAAGGTTGATACTATGTGGTGGGAGATCCCTATCAGACGGGTTTCCAACTTTGGCAACTTTAAGACTTGTGGATTTCAACTCCCAGAATTCATCAGCCAGCATGGCTGAGAGCTGAAGTCTACAGGCCTTAAAATTGCAAAGATTGGACACTCCTGCGGTAAAATGAATACATACTTGCAAAATAATCTAGATCGATCAATGTTTCTCAGCCTTGGCAACTTCAAGATGTGTGGACCTCAACTCCCAGAATTGGTGACACTGGGATATACTAATAGGTTTTCCATAAAGTTGATAAGTTACTACTTTTTCTTTCCTTTTCTCCTTTTTCTCTTTTTAACGACTTTCCTGCATTCTTTGTTGCACCAGCTAGAGCTAAATTTCACATTGAGGCAGACTGCTTTGAGCAGTTTCTATTCTTCCAACCAAAAGTTGCCTTTGAAGATAACTCAGAAGCTACTTCAGAGACTCTTTTTAACAGAATTGCAGAGTTGGAAGGGACCTTGGAGCTCTTCTAGTCCAACCCCCTGCTCAGGCAGGAAACCCTATACCATTTTAGACAAATGGCTGTCCAATCTCTTCTTAAAAACTTTCTCAACATTGGCTGTTTTAACAGGTGGGAACAACAATTCTCAATGAGCCCAGAATTCTGGGAATTACATTCTGGACTGGCTGGGAATTCTGGGAGTTGTAGTTCACACATCTTAAAATGACCAAGGTTGAGAAACACTTTGGTTAGATTGTTAGCAAGTGAAGCCAGCTTTTGCTGAATGACTCTTAGTAGGTGGGGGTCAGTCTACAACAGACCTGACAAGCTGGCAGCCCATGGGCCGGATACATCACATGCAGACCACACCCACCCTGGCTCTGCAAAGACAAACATCATATGTCCTGTGACACAATCAAGTTTGACACAATCAAGTTTGACACTGGTCTACAGGCTGTCAGGCTTGATTCAAGGTGTGGATTATTACCTACAAAGTCAATTCAGAATGGTCCAGGGTTATTTTAGGAATCACTATCTAAAATGTGTCAGCCCACCTGTTAGGCCATCAAGAAAGGGCCTAGTTAGGGTACCATACCCGTATCGAGTGGGAATATGGGCAGAAGACAGGCCTTTACACTGGTGGCCCTAACTGGAACGTGGGTCGTTGGTGCTCTCCAGGCTTGGTTGTTATGTTGTTTCTCTAGATTAATTTCCATCCATTGCTTTTGCCTTCAGGTGCTTTGGAGAATAGGTTGTCCCCCCCTTCTTTGTGGCAGTCCTCAAATATTGGAACCCTGTTATCATGTCACCCCTAATCCTTTTCACTAGACTAGACATACACAATGCCTGCAACCATTGTTGTATGTTTTAGCCTTCAATCCCCTAATCATCTTTGTTGCTCTTCTCTGCACTCGGTATCCTTTTTAGGTTGTGGCAACCAATAACAGGATGCAATATTCCAAGCATGGTATTACCTGGTCAATACAAAGCAGTACAAACACTTCATGTGATCTTGATTCTATGCCTTGGTTTATACGTTAGCGTCTTTGGCAGCTGCCGCACACTACTAGCTCATATTTAAGTGATTGCCCACTAGTATTCCAGGATCCTTCTCAAGGTTACTGCTTTTGAGCCAGGTACCATCTATTCTATACCTATTCAATAGGTTTTTCATGCCTAGTTATTTCAATTTATCAATATATGTCTCCACAGACCAACATGGAGAAACCAAATTACGTTTTCTGAGGGAAAAACCCGTCCCTCTTTCCTCCCTGCCCATTGAAGGGCCGCCTGCTTTCTGCAGAGAGACCGCCAGGGGGCTCCCTCTGCACCTACTGGAAGGCCTGGCAGCTTCCCAACTTCAGTGGGGAACTGAGCATGCGCTCAGTTTGCCCGAGGAGCAGGAAGAAACCGAGCATGCGCCCTCCTGTTTTACTGGGAGAGAGGAAAGATTCCCTTCTCCTGGGGTGGGGGAGGGGAGGAGTGATGTCACCGAAAGTCCAGCCTCCCTTTCTTTTTAATCCCGAGATAATGGTAAGAAGTGAAGTGTGCTGCCATGGCAAATAAATTGTGCACAAATTCTGACATTTCTGAGGTAAAACTTTTGGACCTTATTGCTTGGAGTCCTTTCCCCATTTCAAGGCTCTTTTCTCAATTTGTTTGCCACTGAGGAAATTTTAGTCTTCTGGCCTTTGCGTGACTCTCCTGTCACATCCACCATCTTGTCCCTCCACTTGACGCCATGACGGCTCCTCAATAATTTGCCTTTCTAATCTAGGTCCATCATTCTCTTTGACAAGATCCTTGAGTGAAGTGGGTTTCTGCACGTAAAAAGCCTTGGGGGAAATTTTTCAATTCCTTCAGTCAGTCGATGTATGTTTTAAGTCTCCACAGACCATCATGGAAAAACCAAGTTAATGTTTTATGAGGTTAAAGACAATTCCTCTTTCCACTCCTCCACCCCACCTCCACCATCCTCTTGCTCTTAAGCACTGCCTGCATTCTGCAGAGAGCTCACCAGGGGGCTCCTTCTGGCACCTAATGGAAAGGCTGGCAGCCTCCCAGCTTCAGTGGGCAACTGAGCATGTGCTTGCCCGATTTGCAAAGGGAAAGGGAAGATTCCTTTCTGAAGAATCTCCTGGTACAAAAGGAAAGGAATGACATCACCAAAAGTGCGACCTCTCTAGGATCTCCCAAAGCGAGTTGAAGGAGTGAAAATCAAAGCTCCGGACCATCCCCCAGCTGGAAGGGGCCTTGGAGATCTTCTAGGCCAACCGCTGCTCAAGCAGGAGACCCTATATCATTTCAAACATGTGACTGTCCAGTCTTTTCTTAAAAACCTGCAGTGATGAAGCATCCACAACTTTTGAAGGCTAACTGAAAAAGGCAGGGCTGACGTCACAGCGATACAATGTGTCCCACGGTGCTCTATGAGACCGCCAAATCCAAGCTGCCGGGGTGTCTAAAACAGACCTAAATCACCTCGTAGGGGCGATGAATGTAAAGAGCACAGTCCGTAGATCACGGGGAGCCCGCAATCTCCCTGAGCAATCCAGATAAGGCTCTTTAACTTGCCAGCTAAAAGGCAGATCGCGTGCCGCTCCGAAGCCGGGACAAGCACCAAAAAGAAAGGAGGAATGGAAGGACAGTGTGATCGATGTGGGTGAAAGACTTTTAACTTTGAACACTTAAAGCTAATAAAAGAAAGAAAGATCCCCCTGGAGAACAATTGAGAGAAAGTGAGACCAAAGGGGAAAGTGGAACTGTTTTCCACCTCCGGAAGAAAGCAGTGAGGAAAGCTTTAAGAGCTATTACCTAGAACAAAAAATTGATTAAAGGACTTGCTGGAAGTGTGTATTCAGAAAACTGGACTGAGTATTTAAATATAATATTTTTAAACCTTTAAACCAGAAAATTTTGGATTTTACAAACTGACTGTATGGAATTTCTTTTTGTTTTCCTTTTTTTTTTTCCTGCAACATAAAGCTTATTTTAAAACCTGCATTGGGATAGACAGCACAGAGAAGGGAGAAAGAGAGAAGCAGAGTAACAGTGCCATCTACAGGCAAGAGAAAAGGGAAATATAACCTTGAAAGACCGAGAATACAATGATAAGAAATTGTTTTGACTGAAGAATTAACACAGGGAGCGGAACACTGAGACATTTTGTTCTTTAAACAGTGCAGCTCTTGGAACTTAAAAGAAAATAAAACAAACAAAGCAAAATAGAAACTGAAAAGCAAAGTAACCTATTTTTCTCCTGATTCTTTTGCCTCTTGTCTATTGTTTTCACCTTTTTTTTGCTTGCTCTGTGAACTCTCTGTTTTTGGATACGAAACAACTGGTGACTGAACTCTGGGGCTTGGTGGGCCTACTTGGAATACAATTTAATATTTTACCCATTTTTTACTCCTTGGAGAAAATAGATTAGAGTTTGAAGAACCTGAAGATAAAAGAAAGGACTTAAAGATTGTCAATGCCAGAATTTGGATTACAGTTTATATTTTTTTTCTCCTTTTTGATACTTATATTTTTCTCCTGGATTATAATGGAACTACATCATTTACTCTTGGTGGATTACAATTAATTATTTAAAATGAAGAAAACAACATCTGCACCATCTGCAGTTCCACCATCTACCCCAGCCCGGTGGGTCAGAGGTCGCTGGAAGCCATGTTACAACAGGAGAAAACAAATGTGATGCAAGCGGAAATAAAACTGTGATACAAGCTCTCCACGAGGATATGAAGGAGAGATTAGGGAAAGTAGAAGGGAAAATAGAGAACCTTCAATAAATGATGACAACAAATGAGCAACGCATACAAAAAGATAAAGAGAAAACTGAGCGAACAAAAAAAAGTGGGAGAAGTTTACTATAGACTTACATTAGCAGACAAAAATAAAGGACAATAATTCTGTTAGAGATGGATAGGGCAGACTATTACCTGAGATTTCATAATATGGAAGAAGAAAAGGAGAAAACTTAGTGGAGATAATGGCAAACTTATTGGCAGGGACGTTGGAGGTGACAAAAAAATGGCCTAGATAGATGAAATATTTAGAGTAAACACTAGATATGTGATGAGAAATAGACTTCCTAGAGAGGTGAGGTGCATGTGAGGTTCACCAAGAAGGCAACAAAAACAGAGATTATGCAGAGAGTGAGAGATGAGCCCTTAACATATAAAGGGAAAGAAATAGTAGTCTTGAAACAAATTCCAAGAAGAGTTAGAGAATTAAGGAAGGAATATCAGTTTCTGACAAAACATTTAATTAAAAAAAGGAGTAAATTTTAGATGGCTGACTCCAGAAGGAATATTGGCGACCTGGCAGGAACAAAGACATAGACTAGATTCAATAGAGAAGACAGAGCAATTTTATGAATATTACTGGGGATCACAAGAGGAAGCAAGAGTGGGAGAAGAAAGGGAGATAGGCGTCAAGAAGAAACTACAGGAGAGATTTACAACAAGAAGAAGATGCAATGAATATGTTACTGAGATTACTGTACCTGTTACAAACAATTCCTATAAAAATACTTTGAAGAGATTAATAAAATAATATTAAAATATATTTGGCAACGGAAAAAAGCAAGAATTAACTTTAAAATGTTACAGGATGCAAGAACTAGAGGAGGTGTTGGATTACCAAATTGGGAACTATTTTACCAAGCAGCAGTGTTGACATGGATGAAAGAATGGGTGACACTGAGGAATACAAGATTATTGACTTTGGAGGGACATTATTTGCAACTGGGTTGGCACGCCTTTCTATGGTATGGGAAAAATAAGATACATGGATACTTCCAAAGACATTATATGAGAAATGCTTTATTGTCAGTATGGGAAAAAATTAGGGAACAGCACTACTTGAAAATATCAATCTGGCTTTCGATTATGGAAGCACTCGTACATCCAAATATTTTCAATATGGGAAATATTGTTAGATACAAAGATATCTTGAATGGAAAAGGTGAGCTCAAAACCAAACAAGAATTGAGCAAGGGATCGATATGGTTTGGCATTCATACATGCAAATACAGTCTAGATATGAAAAAGATGCTAAATTATATGTTTTTTATAAAGCATTGACAGACTTAGATAAAATATTAACAGGAGCAGAAAAAAGATTGATTATACCATGGGATGCAGTTCATCATCCACAGCCACTGGCTATATTGAACAGCACTTTTAGTGTTGTTTTTTTTTAAATTTTTTTGAGAAGGATGGGGAACCTGCCTTGCCACCAGCAGGGAATCCTTACAACTGTACATTAGGCTACCTTGACAGGTAATGATTTGCTCTTGTTTTCAGCACTTTACTTATCCAAAATATAATCCTATATTTAAGAAATCCAGTCATTTCGCTATCATTTTTATTGTATACCATCAAGAGTCCCTCCGTGAGAGAAATGGGCAGTTCTTAAATATGACAAACCAACAAAAATATTCTCAACAAATCTAAGATGATTTTAAGTGTAAATCGTTTCCATTCAGATAAAACAATCAGCAATAACTGTCTCAAACATCTTATGCTATTGACCTATCCAGTTTGGATTTTGCATGCTAAAATCATGGTTTGGAAAATAGATAATAATATTGCAACTATCCGATGTACGGGCAGTCCTTGGCTTACAACCACAATTGAGCCGAAAATTTCTGTTGCTAAGTGAGACATTTGTTAAGTGAGTTTTGCTCCACTTTACGACCTTCCTTGCCACAGTTGTTAAGTGAATCACTGCAGTTGTTAAGTTAGTAACAGAGTTGTTAAGTGAATCTGGTTTCTCCATTAACTTTGCTTGTTGGAAGGTCGCAAGAGGAGATCACGTGACCCTGGGACAATGAAATGGTCATAAATATGAGTCAGTTGTGAAACATCTGAATTTTGATCACGGTCATAAATGTGAAAAACAGTCATAAATCATTTTTTTCAGTGCTGTTGTAACTTCAAATGGTCACTAAATGAACTGTTTTAAGGCGAGGATTACCTGTACTGTCAGCAACAGTCATAGAGAATACTTCGTAATGCTTTTCAGATTGCCTATTACCCTAATTTAACTGGTTGGTTTGAATTCTTCAATTGGAATATGTAATCACCGGGCTAAATCAGCAAGAAAACATAAAATTCAAATATTTAAGAATTTTCATTCCACTGTTTTGGAAATTCATACTTACCAACACAGGGCTAGGAGGCATTTGAATCGCTACTTAACTATGTTGGCTGAAATATTGCAAGAATTTTGATGCTAGCCATGCAGGACAGAATGATCTCACAACATAAAAACAGCTCCAAAGTCACCTCTTTAGCGCCTAGAAGATATAAGCAGAACCAAGATGCAATAATATGTTCTCTGAAGCTTTAATGACTCTCTCTGAGGTAGTCCATTTGAAAAACTTTATACAAGGCAAAAACAAGCATGCTTCATTTGTAAGATATTTGAAGTGTTAAAAGGCTTCATTCTTTTTAAAAATATATAAAAAGGAAGGTAATCTTCCCAAATGTTTTATTTTGATACTTGACATCTGGCAGACTGGCATAGCACAACATGTCTGGAAGAAAAAAGATGCTTGAAATAGCAGCAGTTGGCATTTATATTTATAGGTGGCAAATGCAGTAAAATTTCAATGACTTCAAATGCACCAAGCTTTAGGATATGTGCGTCCCCATAAACATATGGAGCACGGGTGTCAAATTTGCCGTGTCACATTGCCGTCAAGTGACGTATCGTGACTTTTTCCCCATCGCAGAGCTGAAGCGGGCACAGCCTGCGTGTGATGCATCCAACCCGCAGGCCGCCAGTTTGATACCCCTGACAGTGTTGTGTGCGTTATCATCTGCCTCTCTGCACCAGAATGAGGCTTTTTAAAAAGAATTGAGACAACACATGAAAGTGATTGTTTTATGTCTCCCAGTAGATCTGCTACTGTAGAACCCATTAGGCCAAAGTTTTTAAAACAGCAATCGCAATAGAATTCATTATGCATTTTCAATGACAGAAATACAGCCATAGAACATGTAAAATAAGTTTGCCTCTGAGCTGAGGAACAGACAGAATTTTTCTCCACAAGGAAGAAAAGGGATCCTTTGGGATGCCAAGTAGTACTGAAAAGGAAACCAGCCAGGTGTGTAATAATTTGGCTCTTTGCTTAAAATCTCATTGCAATACAAAATATTTCAAGCCTGAATGTGGAGTATAAAAAATTGTGATAAATATGAGCCTGGTATGCAGTATATTAATGTGGAAGATTTCATTCTTAAGTACTGTATTTCTGAATATCTTTCCAAAATGTTTCAACCTTAACAGCAATCTTCTAATTCACAGCAGCAACAACACATTCACCAACCACTTGAACTTGCAAGGCTGCCAAATGTGTGGTAGTTGGACCTCACACATACAGCCATCGTGGCTTCCCTGCAATCAGATGATTGTGATTTCTGACCTTTCCTGCAGGCTTCCCACAAGCAGTCAATGGAGAAGCCAGCAGGAAGTCAGAAGTCATGGTCACATTACATCCTGACTTACCAACCTGTACAGGTCTCTTTTAATGATGGCAACTAGGACTGCTGGAACTGGTGTGGCTATGTGGACAGGTTAATATTATCTTTTGACTTATGAATACATTTCTTAAATACTGAGTTTCCACTCTCAATTAGCAACATTAAACAAAGACTGTATGTATCTAGTGACAGAAGCCCATAAACCAACCTCATAAAATATAGTCTATACATGCCAACAAAAAGAGCTCACAAAGTTTGCATCTTAAAATAGCTTTCCCCTAACTTGTGCCCTTAAGAGATGCTTTAAAGCCACAACTTCCAGAATTTCTAATCACTAGCTAAGATGGTTAGGAATCAAAATGATTCCAGTTGATTAAGCACATCTGAGAAACTATCAATTTTTTATGAAACCAAGTTCAAGAGACAGAACATCTGAGGAAAAACTCATCTTTCCCTAAGGAAGATTATCTCAGAAAAAAAGAGTAATAAACACACTCGTAGCAGAATGGTAGATGGCTGATATCTATTAGGCCAGAGCACAAATCAAGCTCAAAATAAAGCAGTGTAATACCATCTGTGTACAAAAGCTATGGTCTACTGGATCTTTCCTCTTAGTAGAGAGATTTTATTTACTCTCAAATTTCAAAACTGTTTTGTTCACCAAAAAATTCTAAAAGCTTCTGGGCTCCATTGCTCTTTGAAAATTTCCAGCAAAAAATGCCTGGGGTACAGTTCAGTTTGTGATGTGACTTGGTTTGGAATATCTGAAATAGTCCAGTTTAATATAAAGAAAATGAACTGCTAAGCACAATCACACTATTAAGCAGAATTAGACAATAAATCTATCAATATAAACACTAGAAAGGAATAAAAATCCTCTTTGAAACCAGACTGTTGTCTTGCAGGGCCTAAACAAGACTGAAAGGCACAAGTGAAATTAAAATGCACAGTATCCATCTGGGAACAAATTCTTTGCTTTCCATACCCTGTTGCGGAATTTGAAAGAGCTACAACCCAAAGCTCAGCTCACAAGGGACCCCTAGCTGACATATGCTTTCAGGCAGAAAGTGATCTCCCAATTACAGATGTGTTTCCTCCCTCCCTTTTTTCTTTCTTTCTTCTGAGGCCTACTTTACAGGCTTGCCCTGCTTCTGCTGAAATGCTCCAAAAGTATTGTGGTTTTCCTGTGGCTCTAACTTATTCCAAGAGTACAAATTGGTTGAAAAATGAGGGTTATTAAGATATTACCATTAAACTATAATGTCTACATTTACTAGCAATGATAGGTTAATAACAAGTAAAGATCCCATGATGGGCAAAATCATAGTAATAGATTAGAAGAAGTGCCAGAGTTTTTCAAATGATCTTTGGATAATGATAAAACAGGGTTCTAGTTGATCTTTCATGTAGGTCTGGATTCATTGACATGTACTCTTCACAGCAACTGATATCTACTGTTGGAGGAAGATCTTAAAATTTAGCTATTGTTTCAACAGTAAAGGCAAGCCAGAACTTAAAAAGTACCATTTCTGACAGCACTTTAAGGCAAAATACTTTTGCATACCTAAAAACTCTTCCTGTACCTATAACACTAAACATTTTAGGGAGCATTTCTCACAACCGCTTCTAATTTTGTACATAACTTGTTATTAAACAATTAGACATTACAACCTACTTACAGTAATCCAATTGGAATCTATTAGAAGGCATTAGAAAAATCTCATTTAAAATAGTAAACTTTACCACATTTTTCTGAGGTGATTAAGTGTAATGTACAAAATAGGTAAAAAAAACACAATACTAATTTATTTAAGACAATTTATATGGCTGCCCAACTCACTCTCAATGACTCTGGGCGGTTCACAAAGATAAATATCCAATATACAAACAATAAAAAACAATAACTCCCCACAATATTCTTACATCACTGATGTTTACTTTGTATACATTTTGCTGTCTGTTGAACAAATGCTGTCTCAGTTTTTGTTCATTGAAATAATGTTCATTATTCCTAAGCTTTAATGTTTAAGCAGATATTTTCTATATGTTCTGTGTGTAGTCTCTAATATGAATATGGAAGCAGTGTTTATATTGCACTTTAATAATTACAGAATGCTGATATAGTTGTTGGATATAGAATACAAGAATATGAACAGGAGGAAACTGAGCAACTGCAGAAGTCTGGACAACAGTTTGTGTTGGGGTGAGAGAGCTTAATATATGTTGGTAACATACAATTGCTATCCCTAAACCAAGCCATACAGTTAGCAATGAGAGAAGTTAGGCGTTTATCAATAGCAGGTTGAAAGAATTAAACCAATGAGCACCCACATCACTGTTGAAATCCAGGGTGCAATAATCACGCCATTGGGCCACCTTTCCCAACTTGGAGCCTCCAGATGTGTTGGACTGACAATCCTACCATCATCAGCCATCATAGTCCAAATATGTCTTGAATGTACCAAGTTAAGTAGCCTTCTTTATGGCATTTTTCTGATTATTATTAAAAACACAAGATTGGTCACAATCAAATTTATCCAAACAGTTTTTTTCTACTTCAAATTTCTGACGTTAACCCTGGAGAAGAACATCTCTACTCAGGTATGAATTTCTTGCAGAGTCATAAGCAAGCTGTTATTTTAGCATCAACTTTCTCACTGTACTGCTAAAAGGTAAATGCAAATATATTTCAAGAACCACATTAGGACAAATCAACATTTCCAAGATGTAACTTTTGGTTTTCAATTATTTATTATTCACTTTTTTGAATGCATTTAATTATTAGTATATTGGGCATATTAAGAAGCAAATCTTATTAAATAAAATTAAAATATGCCACTGGAAGACCTGCAACAGACTTCACCGGGCAGAAATTGTGCAACTGATGCCTTGAAAAATAGAGAAAGGACAGCTTCCTTTAGCAAGATTGAAAGGTGGTAATGATGGACTGATGATTTGTCATTCCAATCCTTTGGACTGTGAAACTATCTCTAAGAAACATGGATTAGGGTTATGACAGAACTACTGTAAACGCTCATATGCTTTTGTTGTGGCCTGCCAGCAGTCAGCGGAGCTGGCAGCAGATTCAGACAGTGAAGAGGTTGGGGAGGAACAAATAAAACCGAAATAAAAATAAAAGTAGCTGTTTAATGAAAGCACTAGGTGACAATGAGGTTAGTTGGTCTGCTTAATTTCTAATTTGAATCATCTTCTTTCAGGAGAAAAGGTGAAAAACAGTGAGCACCTTGAAGTGGTAGAATTGCAGGTTCTAAAGTAATTAATAATAGATGCTGACTTCCTGTTATATTTGAAAATCCTGGAAACAGGAGCCAGGGAATTGAAAGACTACCTATATAAGGCAAATGAAAGGATCCAGAGAATTACAGACCGGATAAACATAAATATCTAGGAGAGGGGTGTCAAACTCATGTCGTCACAGCGTCGTTACATGACATTATCAGGACTTTTTTCCCCTTCACTAAACCAGGCGTGGGCATGGCCAGTATGTGACGCATCCGGCCTATAGGCCGGGAGCTTGACGCCCCTGATCTAGGAGGTTCTAGAACATATTATAAATAATTCAGTCTGTAGGTTCATTAAAAGTGATATAACTACTACAAGTCAGTATGGTTTTCTCAAAAACAAATCAACCATATCACAATTTATTAAATAAACCTCAAGTCTGTGGGTTGGGTTTACTAAGCCAAAAGCAAAGATTACAGCATAGTGTGAAATGTAAGCCCATCTTATTTCCTGTGGGGGGAGGGGGGGAGGAGGAAGTATCTAGGATAAGTATCTGTCTGTGGTGAAGGAAAAACACCAGCCTGCTAGTGGTAAAGCCACAGCAGCAAAACACAAGTACCTGCAGATTCAATGCCTGCTGGGCATAAAGGCTGTTCTGAAGAGGGAGGTGGAGGTTAGAAAAGATTGAAGGAAATGCCAGACAATGACAAAGAGCATTTGATGGATTGCCTTTACCAGACTATTAAACAATTTCTCCACTTTGTTGTGCTACCCAGCCAGGACTCAGCTCATTGCTTAGGCAGAGAAGAGAGCTGGTTCCTCACACTGGAGAGCTTTCACTCAGAAAGAAGAGGCCAGAGACTACTCAAGAAGTTGCTTATATGCTCAAAGACTGAGATTGGAGCCCCTATTGGTGTGCTGATGTGACATCAGGACAAGAAGTCACAAATTCTTGCTGCCAGATTCACTTACTTCCTTACTACTTTGACTTGCTGAATTCCAAAGAGTCTGTTTTCAACCAGTCCCTGAATGCTCAAGGATTAGGAAGAATAAGCTTTAGCAGGTCCCCTACATCTTGAGGAGTCTAGTGTTTCCTTTCTATTACAGGTAGTTCTTATTTAGCAATTGCAACTGGGCAACCTGGCAACTTGGTCACTAAGTGAAATCATGACTGTGCATATGGTCTTATTTCATCTTATCTTTGCTTTACAGATCTGCTAAGTTCACAAACGTGAAGGCTGGTCACAAAGATACTTTATCATCACTGTTGTAACTGAGTGATCACTAAACAAGTTGGTTGCCACCTGTACTTGCTAGTCAGCTCCCCATCTCTTTTAACTTTAAAATCCTTCTATTAAGGATTTTCACTACATGAGGTTTTACCAAAGAAAAGGCAGTCAAGAATTTCCTTTTTGTGATTGAACACCACCTGACTCCAGTTGACTCGCAACTAGTGCAGCTCACAAAGCAAGGATGTCACATGGGCATATAAAACATGCTGATCATACTGCTGCATTCTGGACAGTCTTCAAGGGCAGCCCTATGTAGATTGTATTGGAATAGTCAAGCCATGAGGTGACTAGGGCTATTTACAATTGAATGCTTCTCAATTAAAAAAAAGACCTGTTATCTTAGCCCTTGTCATATATTAAAAAAATATAAATGGCTTTATTGTGCTAGTCTCATGCATATATCATCATTCCAACATACTTTACACCCAAGCTGTAATTGTTCATAAAACAAAACAAAAACAAAACCTAACATGAATATACATGCCTATTTTTCATGATTATAAACAGAGTATGATGCAGGAAGTCCCAAAAATGCACTTTTTTGTGATACATTAATAGTGTGTGTGTCAAGAACAGGAAGGAACTGGATGAGATCTTCATCTACAAATAATGCTTGTTAATACAGAGGCTCGACTTGAGTTGGAGTGAAGGTACACGTTAACGCTTGCTTAAACATATGATAATTCAATACACAATCGTGACTAGGCCTTGAGTTTTAAACATGCAGGAATCTAGGTAAGTCTCCCAGTGTTACATATAAGCATCATGTTATAATGCTTAAAATTACTGTGAGAGGTCCCAAAAAACAAGTAGTGTATCAAAATATTGGAACCAAAAGGTCACAAAGTCCAAATAAGAGATACACAATTAACTATTCAAGGGAACTGTAAATGGGGCAACTACTTACAATTAAAGGTTTACATGTGAATAGAAAGTACATTTGAAAGGGACGACTTCTGGCTGACTGACGTCATGACAATACCAGACACAGAAACGAAGCACTCCGTTCCTATGCCGGCTTCTCCTTGTTTGTGGGCTCCATAAGGAGCCAAAAGTCGCCTTGGTGGGGCTACGAAGCTAAGGAGGGTTGCTCGGTGAGGTCACAGGACAGATTGCAATCTCCTGGTGAACCCCCTGGCTATTTCCCTTTATGCCACAACGAAGAGAAGAGCCAGTCTAAGATGGCCATCACGACGTTGGGACAGCCGAAAAAGATCTAAGATAGTGCTGGAGCAAAATAGGTGAACAGTGTCTGGAACTGGGCGAGAAGAACTTTTTATCTTATTTGAAGCTCCAAAAGAATTTGGAAAAGGAGCCACAACTACTTAATCAGCAGCGACTTGGCACTTTGGAAAAAAATATTAAATTTGAAGGAGGCATTAGAGGGAAAAAAGACAGAAAATTTGTTAAAAATACAGAAAATTTGACTTTTAAACTGGACAGACGTTCTGCTGGACAGGCACCTTGAAATGTTGGGATTATCTACCCAAAACTGACATTTTTATATTGAGGAAGATTGGAAAACGGACCAGTATCAATCAAAATGTAATTAAAGAGTGCCACCTGCTGACGAAAGGAAGAACAACATATTATTAAAATCTTGCTCGTCTATTGGAAATTAAAATGTGATAATATGAAAGAAAATACTACTGAAAAGACCCCTGAGAAGTACAATACAAGATTGGATTGTTAGAGGGACCTAAGGAGGTGCTGGAAGATACAAGGAGCTCTCTAGAGGAGCAGATAGATTAAATTTGGGACATAAAGAAAATAAGAATATTGATTTTTTTGAGAAGAATTTGTAGGCTTGAACATATAGTCTTTGGAGTATTGGATAAAAGAGGGATTCAATAAAACTTAACGAGATGCCTCATCAAGAAGTATGGAGTTTGGGAAAAGGTGGTGTCAGCAATTCAAAGTACAAAAGAGACATTGACAAGACACTGCCAGGAAATCTTGAAAGGAATCGAGAATATAAATGAAAAGCTGGGAAATACAATACAAAAGACAGTGACTTTTCAAGACGCCCAGGAAGAGGAGGAGCTAAATGAAAGAGGAGACGAAAAAATGGGACAGACAGAACAAATAGAACAAGAGGGGAAAAAGGAGATAATAATCCAAATAATGATTGATGATATAAGCCAAAGGGAGAGTACTCTAAGGAAATTAAAAAAGAAACTGGGGAAACAAGAAGATTTTTACGGGAGAGAGAAAGGGACAAGAGTAGATATTTTGAAAATTAGACAATGGAAAAAGACAGAGAAGGGAGAAAAGCTTAAAATGGGCAATCAAGATGTGGAAGCAGATAGAAATAAAGATCTAAGAGAGGAATATGGGAGACAAGCTAAGAAACAAATAATTAAAGCTTTAAGGCGGCTAAGAGAAATGAATAATTAAAGTTTTAAGGCAGCCAAGAAAAGGGAACATGTTTAATATAGCAGGGACACAACAAAAAAAAAGAAATAGAGGGATGGGATTTAGAGAAAGGGGGATAAATAAAACACAAAGACCTATACAATAAGGGGATGTAATAGTAAGAGGGAAAATCAAAATTTGAATGATGGTACAATTGAATTACAATTGAATATGAAGGAGTGCATATTTGCTAAATGTAATAAAGATGATTAATAATATCCTATTTCTATTAAAATGTATGATATGTAGAACATGGTGATTGATATAAAAATAATTTTATAAGTTGAATAAGCAATATAGTGATTGACAAGTTGAATAAGCAATAATGGAAGATCTTAATATTATATAAATGTTTCTATTAACATTAGAATTATGTAAGTTGGTTAAATGTAATAGTAATGATTGATAATATTTTATTTACACTAAAGGTATGAAATTTAAAATAGGGTGATTGGTATAAAAATAAAATATTGAAACACTGAATAACTAAACAATGAAAGATAATAATTCATTATAAAGTTGTGTATTATTATTAGAATTATATAGTTTTGTTAAATGATACAAATATGATTAATATTAATTTATTTGTATCGAAAGGTATGATATTCGAGTACCACACTGTTCACAGAATGATATGTTTGTAAAAAATTAAAAAATTAAAATGTATTTTAAAAAAAGAAAGAAAAAACTGTCAAAATACAAAAATACACCACCATTAGAGGCATGTCATATTAATATTTTTATACAAACCTATTTTAACATACTGTTGAGAAAGAGCAAATCCTCACAGGGAGTACAATTACTGATCTGTAAGTAAGAGAATAGATACTTCCTTATACCTCCTTAAAACTCAAGAGTCTTAACAGTGGACAATTCTCATTTTGATTTCTATTGTTTCTTTTGTCAGAACTCAGGGGAAGAAAATGATAGGTCTGTCATCACTAGTTTTCTGGTTTAATTAGTGTTTATAAATTCAGCTGAAAGCTGATAACAGATTATAGGACAAAGCAGACACTTCTACTATGCTGCAAAAATGAAAGCTATTGTTCATTTCCTCCTATTTCACCTACATTAATGAAACAGGTAATCGTTCTGGACCTCATGGCCTTCTGTCATGTAGTTACAGCTTGTCCTTTCACAAAAGAAAATGAGAAAACTGCTGAGTATTACAGATATTAATGGTTGCTAGAACAGTATAATAAAAAGGCTCTTTTTCAAAAGCTTTGCCAAGTTCATGCCATTATTCATGAATGAGTAATGGATTCACAAGAAGAAGAAACCTGTTCTCTCAGTGATGTGGAGCAGCAAGAAAGAAGAACAAAAACAAATAAACAAACAAATCATGTAAAACATGCATATCTGGGCATATGGATCAGTTTTAGCCTGAAGTGATAATAAAGTCCACTTACAAGAAATCAAGGTGCCTTGGCATTCTGAGAAGGCATTGCTTAACATTCATAAAACTACAAAAATAAGCAAACATTTTCAGGAGGATAAAAATGTCACTCAACCCTGGAGGCTTTCCATAAACTGTTTGCTTCACTAGTCCATTCAAATTAAAAGTTTAACAATGCAAGATCAAACTTGAATATATCTTGAATGAGGGTGTGCCAAGCTACACTTGACCTTTGCAGAGGAGGTGGGATCGATATAATAAAAGTCAGAAATAAGTCCCATTGTATCCAGTCAGCTTTTCTCTACCCCTTGTAAGGAAGTATAGGTTTGGGGCATGAAACAGATGGTTTATTGTGATTTATTTCAGGTGGAAAATATCCAGCAAATGTGCAGACTAATTATATGGAAAACTAGACTGAATTCAACAAGGCATATTCTCATGTAAGGATTAGAATAAGTAATAAATGTTCGTGATGGAATTGTGTACAATTCCACTTTTAGTTCAATGAACATGTAATGTCTATTTCTCCCCAGATTGGATCACAATCACATAACTCTTCTAAACATTAAACATTTTCTATATGTGTTTAATCTGAGTATGATTTCTTCAAGGAATAAAAATATACTGTTTGAAGTGAATTTGCCACAAATGTTAGGTCTTATCAGCCTACAATGATTTTAAATAATTTGTATGATACAGGTATATCACAGAGGAGTCAAAAAAGTCAAGATGGTAGTCACAATCATGCAATCAAAGCCTTACCGACTTTTAATGTGTGTTGTGATGCACACAGAAAAGGGCGAAGCTTTGATCACATGTTTGTGACTGTCATCTTGACTTTTTTGCCTTCAGTCCTCCCCCCTCCCCCGTGGACACCCCTGCTATGATGTTGCTTGTGGGATTGTTTTTAAAGCTGTTACATTTTATGCAAAAAGCATTGACCAATCAGTTGTCAAAATAAGAATAACAAACATAACATTGAGTTTATTAAAACCACTTTGTTTTCCTATATTATTGTACTCTGATTACAATATTTTAAGCTCTGCTCACACTGTTTTTCTGTCAAGATTTAGAAGTCCAGCGTTCCAATCCTGCTGGGATATTTCAGAGTTTTGCACTTAAAATTAAACTCCTAACTTTGAAATGTTTTCCTTCCCAGAATCACAAGAAGGAATTAATCATTTGGCTGACTCTGGGAGATGACATTGAGTCTCACATAGTTTCCCAGATTATTTGGTAGAAGGTAGGAAAGGCAGGGTGTCAACATACTATTATAGACAGCTTGAGGTATACTAAAAGAAATGATTCCTCCTTTTTCATCTTCGCAGAAGATATTACATGCTAGGGAAAAACAGGGTGACAGCTATAATTAATGGCAGGGAAAGTGGCATGCAATATTCTTTTGGGCAGCTATAAATTGTATGCTACCTTGATCATAAAGAAGTTTCAAACTCTCATAACCAGGATACATAAAAATGAGGTGTGAAATGATGAGATTTAGGGCCTCCTAAAGATTTTTTATTGTCACCTAACTTCTGTCAACCACAGTGGAGAAGATAATGATAACATGTATATTTGCAATACAGCATGTGAATTATTTCCTTTAATCAAGCAGCGCAAAGCAGAAATTCTTAAGAAATTATTCACAAACAGGCTGATGCAGGCTGAACTTCAGATTCTCTGCCAACTTCAGTATATTAACTTCACTATATTAAACCAAGAAGCATTGCATTATTATTAATATCAGTGAACAGTGTGCACTTAAGCTCAAAATGAAATTAGGATGGTTATGTATTACAGACCACCAGAAGACTGTCATTTGGATGATGTACAGTAGAATACTAAGAGCTGCTCTTTTGGTAAAGTATTACACCTCCTGTCATCAACCCAATGATATATTTCACCATAGAATAAGAACCAATGGGAAAATAGATCATTGGAGCAATACCTAAGGCAAAAATATATCCCATCAGCAAGGGCAATTTACCCAATGCTGGATGACAGCTTGCAAAGTGTATATATTTTCCATATTCAGTATAAACAATTGTTGGGTCTTGTTTCCATATTGCTATTGTGGTATTTGTATATGTCATAAGTCTGAACCTGAGGTTTCATATAGCTGCAGAATGTTTAGGAAAAACAAAATAAGTTAGTTGTATTTCTGTTTCCATGTGGCTTAAAATTGCTGGCTTAGTTGCTTGCTACAGTGCAGTAACACGTTAGCAGGGAAGTTAAGCAGTCACTTTGGAAAGCATGAGTGCCACGGATAGTTAGTTTGCATAGCAGTAGGTTTAGCATTTCCTAATGGATAAATACTGCTGCCTTCATCAATTCTGTAATAATGACAGTGCATTTTTGTACAATAGTGGGCAGCTTTTGAAATGTTGATAGCTTATTGCTCCTCTACAATCTAAACACTCAGTGGTTTAATTCTCTTAAATGAAGAGAAAATGACTTGAGATTGCAGAACTGAAATGTTCAAAACCGGAACGTTTGTTTCCCCCCCCCCCCCATTCTTTTGGAACAGATGGTGAATCTCCATATGCACTACCTCCTTAAGTAAGAACTACTTTATCTGTAGCACATCAATACTTAGTTTCTCCCCTACTGCAATCACCACCTATGAGAAATGGCTCCTAGAAGAAGAAGAAAGGCATTATTGCTTCCAATAGCAGAAAGGTATTGATCAGTAGTCTAAATTATCTGTCTTGAGTTTAAGAAATGTATTTAAGACTGTACAGGTAGAAATTAGGGAAAAGGGGTAAAATCTTTTCATTTTAGTTATTTCAGGCTCCTTAGAATGGCTTCAAAGGTTGGAAACTGGGTCTAATTTTGGAAGAGAACTTAATAGCACTTTCTTGTTGCCCAGTTGCCGGAACATCACAACAATTTTTAGAGGGCAGAAACAGAAGTTGCTCTTTACTCACCTCCATCACAATTACAATCTCTCCATGTGTTTTCTTACTGCAGTTTTAACACAATATTTTCCCCATATGTCTCCTTGAAAATTCTAATGTATTTTGCCTCCTATTTATTTTACTTCCTTTCAGCCTAATTCAAGAAATATGGTTTTTGTTTCTCTGTGGTATCACAGAACACTTAGTTTACTAATAGAATATCTCTAGTTTGAAACTCACCCCCCCCCAAAAAAAAAAAAGTTTTGGATTTTCTAATCACTATTTTCCCCCTGACCTCTCTATTTCCCATTTTTGTGTGGTTTTAGGACGTCTAGGGCTACATCATTTCTACAAGCATTCTTTTCAATGCTTCTAGAAACAGGTTTGTCCCCACCTCCAAACTGGCTTAGACTTAAACCATCATGAGCATAGAATAAAAACAGCTTATGGAAGTGTAGTGCAAAAATGCTTATAGTAACCCTTCTCTCTGCCAGGTTCTGTCATTTGTTTTATCATAGGATTCTCATTGTGTTCAGATTGATTTCATGCCATTAATCAGATATTTAGATGAGCTTTGCCTGGGAATATGCTGGGGATTTTTTTCTTCCACGGATTCAGTTCTAATTCAGCAAGTACATTTAAAAGTCATTGATACACTTACTATCTCTGGGCTTGTTCCCTTCTTAGCTCTCCATTAGTTAAACCTGAGGGAGAATTTCCACTGAATTATATAAGGAATTGCTTTTTTTTTTGGGAAGAAATGTTTTCTTTACAGGTTTCCTTTAGTATCTGTACTGTGATGTGATACAAAAAAGTAAAATGAAAATTAAAAAAATGAGAATAATGTTAACAAAATAATAAACATTAATTATTAAATCAACATTAAAATTGCACTGTAACATGCAGCTGATATAGCATTTAGCATATCCTATAGGCACTCATATTATTTAACTTAATGGTATCTGTATGAGGAAGACAAACTCACTGGCTTGAAACTGTAATGAGGTAAATGTCAAGTCTGATCTACTTGCATGGAAATGAATTCATATGAGTGTTTATATTTGCATTATGATAAGACCATGAAAAATATGGCAATTTTCTTTACAATTTCTATCATTTCTATATTTTTATGTACATACACACACATATTTCTAGAAAGTTTTTCCATTCCAATATGTGTTTTGCTCTGAAGCTTAGTTTCATTATAAAATGTAACCTTCCACTATAAAGTATTAAACAATTATTTTAGTCAGTTTGTATTTATTTGAAACCTGATTAAATATTTTTGACTTAAACTGTAAATATGCATTTCAAAAAAATAATGAAATGTCAAGTACTCATATTTTCATGAAAAATGCATTAACAACTTTAATTACATTTTTAACCTAGCCAATCCTTTTAAATTCTTTTAAATATTATGATGTTTCAACCCAAGTTTTGCTACACAGATTTTACATTTTTACTTAGAAAAGTATCACAAATGATCAAATTTGCATTAAAATGGTGTAGCATGTGGACATCTCAGTTTGGTTCTACTTAGTTTATTGATCTAGAAGGCATGTATAACAGCTAGGCTTCTTGGATGGGAAAAAAATGTTTCCAAAGACGTGAAAAAATAAAATCCAATCACCTTTGGAAAAAGCACCTATGGGACTATATTTTCTTGGGATTCATCAGAAACACGTGATTAATCCACCATAGCTATTTTACACAACCCCTTTTGCATTACTACTATTTTGCACTTTAATATTTAATGACTATGGGCCTTACAATTAAAGATTCATAATATAGTATAATTAGGCCATGGTGTGTTTTGCTCATGGGTAACTGACAGATTGGATGTCAAATTGTGATTTTAATATAGATTTCATCTGTTATTTATTATTTTATTCTATAATTTTTAACTGGATATTCCTGGAGCGTTTTTAACTTGTTCTGGGCTTTGACTGTAACAAACTTACTTGACTTGATAAAAATTGTTTATGTTTATAATTTTGCTTTGCAAAAGAGAATTTTAAGCTAAGAAAACAAGGAATTAAATAAATCTAAATAGACTTTTCTGAAATAAAGGACTGTACTATGTAATAAGGGATATATGGTTACTGTTAGTATAGTTCAGTCCATTAATGGAATTCAACCCACAAAATACCAAATGTGGCCATCATTATTCAAACTACTATCATGATTACTATGTTTTAGAAATATTCTAGTGATTTTTTTTTTAAAAATGCTTGAATTGCAGTACAATTAATAAAGGAATGCTTGGGTTGCGGTACAATTAATATATTCATAAAGAAGGTGCTGAATTCCATTAATGCAGTAGAACTTTTACTTCTCTGATCCACCAAGTACTCTATTTGTTGCAGATGTGTATGAGGCGGGGTTGTATGTGTCTTTGGGCTTGGAAGACTGTCTGAATGTGTATTGGGTATGGTACTTTAATATCGGTGTGCAAAGATTTCATATTACATTATTCCTTTGCTTAATAAATTTTATTTATATTGTGTATATTTACTTTGGTAAGCATTCAAAGTGCCTAAGAAAGTTGAGAAGTCAAAGGAAAATATAGAACATCAATAAAGGTTAAGACTAACAATAACCTAGATACTAAAATGAGAACCAATTTGGTATGGTCTTAAGGTACTAAGCAAGAAACCAGAAAATTAAATTCTAGTCCTGTCTTAGGTATGAAGGTACCTCAGTGACCTTTGACCAGTCACTCTCTCAGCTCTAGAAATAAGACAATAACAAACCACTTCTGTAATCTTGCCAAAAAAAATTGATGAGCAGTTGCTAGGAATCAACACTGACTCAAAAGTGCACACACACATGCACACAAGTATTTAATAGGTGATAATTAACAGTTTAAGAAAAAACAGGTTTCTATAGATTTTCCAAGTACTGTGAGAGTAGAGGACAAATGCAACTCGTATAATCTCCCTCTTTTATGCAAAACATTGCAAAACATTGATGTGAACTCTCTCCAAAGCTTGATTTCAAATGCTATATTCTGCACCTCTCCCCACCCTCTCTTTCTCTCTCCCCCTCTCTCCATCTCTCTCCATCTCATCATCTCTATCTTGCTCTTCTCTCTCTTTCTTCTGTATCTTTATCATCTCTATCTTCTCCATCTCTATCATCCCTATTTCTATCATCCCTATCTCTATCTCATTCTATCTATTATCTTTCATATCTCTCTTTACACATACATATACACACACGCACCCACAAGCAAAGCACCATTTTAAAATTACTGAATGTACATATTCTAATAAATTCAATGATTGTTACATTAAAATCAACATGAGACATAAGAAGGAACAAAGAAAATTATGAATTATTTATTGACTGGTTCATGAGAAAGCTTTCAGCTAATAGTTCAAAGTAAATAATACAAAACACCTCTATATACCCATAACGAATCAGAATTAATCACATATCAAGGAAATGCAAAAAGAAGAATATGTTGATTTAGCTGTCTTTACTATGCTGAGAGATCACTTTTACCAATCTCAAGAGAGAAAAAGAAGAGGATAAAACTAGCATACATAACAAGTGATATACATAGAAATGAAGATTTACTGCATGTCAGCAGAAATAAAACATATTGAAAAATCCAAATAAGAAAATAAAAGAACACTGGGTTAGTTTCTGGTAAGCTCTTGATCCATCAATTTTAAAATTATACTAGTTAGCCAATACTATTATTTATCTGAACATTCATACACATTTATTATGTATTATTTTTTTATAATTAGTGTTTGTAGCAAATACAGTAAAAATAAGCAGAATACAATATTATAACAAATAAAATTATTGAAAAAAGAAACAAAATGAAAATACAATAGATGTATTCTGTAGGAAAAAACAATGGAAAGCTCAAATTAAAAATAATACCAGGATTACTCAGGATTTGTTTTAAATCCAGCTATATTGATGCTGTGAATAGTGCACTTTCTTTTTTTTTTTCTTTGTTTTGCCCTCTCATACTAAGGAGCCCTAAGTGTTAATTTTGTCTGAGCCAGATTTCCCACAAGTAGCCCTTAAAGCTGCTGCTTGTGAGGAGACCACTCAAATTGTATCATGCCTAAACTTTTCAAAATTATTTAAAAGCATCTCAATTTAATGCAATACAGCAAATCAGTTCAACAATTTGCTTTGAATGTTTGCATTGAAGTGATGACTCAATTAAAAAATTGTGAGTTAATTTGTTGAAACTGGTACTACATAAGTTAAAACAAATAATAAATAGCCTTTGAATTTAATCTTCCAAATGAATTATTTGCATGTCCATATGTACTTAAGATCTGTGCAAGACAAATTGATATTGTATTAAATTATGCAATATATAACAGGATAACATTTCAACAAATGTTAGCCCTTTCATTGTTTATAGTTCTTGATGTGCCATCAGAAAACTAAAAAGAATATTTTATTGCCATCGCTATTTGTATTTTCAAAAATTTTGCATCAAAGAAATTGGAAAAAAGATAAGGGGGCATTTTCTTTCTGCTCTTATGAACTGCATTTGGGCTCATGAAATAAGTTATGGTAAGAAATTTAGCTTTAAGATGGATGGAGGGAAGAAAACTCTTCTAAATAGCAATAGCACTTAGATTTATATATTACTTCACAGTGGTTTACAGCCCTTTCTAAGCAGTTTACAGTCAGCATATTGCTCCCAATAATCTGGGTCCTCATTTTACTGACCTTGGAAGTATGGAAGGCTGAGTCAATCTTGAGCCTGGTGAGATTCGAACTGATAAATTGCAGGTAGCTAGCAGTCAGCAGAAGTAGCTGCAGTACTGCATTCTAACCACTGTGCCATCACTAAACAAATTGCTGAGTGAAAATATGGAATTTTAAGATGAAAAATAATTGCAGCCTGTTAAAAAGTAAGGGTTATCAAGGGCTGTAATTGTTTGAAACATGTAGTATACTCTTATTTTTATTTAAAAAATCTAAATGACAGCTGGAGATATACTAAGTGGTTAAAAAAAATCCAAACCACCATATGAAAGTGAATATACTGTGTTTTACAAGTGTAATATAGAATCCATTACAAAAACTCTTCTTACTTCCTTGACACTCATAGCCATTCAAATCCTAAAATCCTACATTAATACAATATAATAGCTTTAGATTCTGTTATCTGGTTGAATTCTAGCAAAAGGCATTGTAAACTGAAAATGCAGATAATGCAGAGAGGTGAAAATGTGATCTTCCAAGATGTAAGGAAAAACAATGGATAGAAAAAAAATAGAAACATTAACTGTCTTAGCAATAACTTTTACCAATCTTCACAGACATCCATAAATCAACAACTCCATCAATTATTCTACAATCATGCCACAATCTGTCACTGTTAGGCAAAAAGAGTGTACAAAGAGAACAGATGCATATATAACATTGAGTAGATATATAGTGCATTATGAGGACATTATCAATAGGGCTCCTGTACTTTTCAAGAACTTTATTTTCTAAAAACTTCATTTGATGAAGTACTTCTTTCTAACTTATGGAATGTCTATGGAGAAGCTGTTTGGATGAGAAATGAAACATTTTCAAAGAAAAACCAGAAAGTCTAATTGCCTCTTGAAAAAGTACCTTTGGGACTACCTTATGGAATCTTTGTTAATTATATAATCCACATATATATACAAACATGTTACAACGGCCACACCACTCCACTGCCAGATGAGCTAAATTGTAGTACCTCAGTTTATTTTATCTTGTATTTAAATCCATTTCAGTATTTTAGCACTGTCAAGAGTTTAAAAATATACATTTAGCATCTACTCACGTCTTTTTTTCTCCTATTTCTTTTCCTTGAAAAATAGATTATAAATTTAATGGTATTAGCAGTTTGCTGTAATTCTTATTTTCTGCAGTTTAACACATAATCAAATCAGTTTGTACTATGAAAACTGGTAACACAATATTCAAGTGAGCAGTAGTACTGTAGCTATAAAAATATATAGCTTCAAAGTCTGAGTGTTAGATAAATACGTTCACAGTGGGCCTTATTACATCTGTAAATCCTTAATTTAAGCTTTTAGTACCCTGATGTCATTGTACAACACACTGTCAGCCTATGTCAACTATTAGAATACATAGTGTTTACCATTATTCTTCTACAATTGCATTATGTATAGATGGGAGAAGGAAAAAAAAAAGAAAAAATTCACATGGAATTCTTACTACTGCTCAGCATAACTTGCCCAATAATCATAAATCCTTTTCTAACAATACAGTACAATACTACTTACCATGGAGCACTCTTGAGGTGAGTCTCCATTGACAGAAGTCCCTGTAGCAACTCTACCTGTCTAAGCAAAAGGACATATGGCAAGGGGTAGAAGTAGTTTCCCAGTTATCAGTGCACTTTTTCAAAGATGGTAACATTATAGAAATGAAGAAGCTTTGACAGGTATTATTCTGGTCCACAACTGACACAAGAAATCTAGAGTTAGAGCAGCTTTATCAAAAGCCTATTAGTTTATTCTTATATTTGTATTCAGGAGAAACTTACCTTTTTATAAATGTGCTTGTTTATTATAACAGTCTCAAGACTTTAGCTATTTGAAGAGCATTACGTCTCCTGATGCTGTTGCTAGTATCCTTAATGGAATTCAAAGTAACAGAGAGAGATGTGTTCAGCTCATTTTTAACTCTTATAAAGAGAGATACTCAAGAAATCTTCATTCATGCAATCTAAATGTCTTCTTATAACATATTGTAATATATTCCTTTAACAGAAAGAGAGAGAGAGATTTTTTCCATTACTGCATATGTTCTCCCAAGGGAAACAGTTAATAGCTGTCCGCCATAATCCACAAAGGAAAATATGCTAGTATATTTTCATTCCAGATACTGATGATTTATGAACTATAAACTCAATGATATTTTTAAATTTTGTAAGTAACAATCAATCTGAACAAAATATTTGTTTCTTTGTTATATGATTTCTATAGCCACCCATATCACACAAGTGACTTGGGGTAGTTTGCAGAATTTTCTTTTTTAAAAACACAAAATTAAAAAAAGCATAGGAACACCCCTAAGGACATAAATGAAGTTTCATCCCATTCATGTCATAAGCACAGTTTAGGAGCTTCTGGGTTGAAAGGATTAAGCCAGTGAAATTGCTGTTGCCTAGGGGGCACCAGTGGGGGTTCTTTCATGTCCCCATCAAGTAGCTGGAGCAAATAACGATCTCACTCTGTCATGCAGCAGCATTCAGGTCTCAAACGTAGGGTTGCTAGCCTCCAACTCAGCATCCTAACCAAATGAGTCACCAAACTCCTATAAATGAAGTGAGGAACATTTATTTTAATAACATTGATTTTATCCCACAATATTAAGGGGATTTTAATCCGTCTATTTATGTCTAATTCAATATTTTGTAAAAGTTTCAGCATACTTATTTTCACATAGTTAGAAATATTTTAAAAACATAAACTCCCAGATATTTAACATAATAATTGGACAAAATCCAACTCTATATTTAAATGTGTTGATATGTTCAGGTCTAAAGAAAAGAAGCAAGGTTTATCCCAATTAATCTGACAGACATATTACATTCCAAAAGCCTGTGCTACCTTTGCAAAATTAAGCAGATTTACAGTCTACCAAATTAATATTTTTAATTTCAAAGATTGTCTTACAATAGTAGCCAAAACTTCAAGGATCAAATTCAATAGCAAGCGTGAAGGTAGACAGACTTGGCAAATTGCACATTACAACTCAAAAAAGACAATAATTTGATTTGTTACAATTATGACACAGAGTTGTATATAATAAATCTCAGCTCATTGAACAAATTTCCTTGGAAAGTATGTATAATCATTATTTGCCTTAAAAATGTAATTAAACCAAATCAAAGATTTTATTGCATCTGAAGGTATAAGTACAGCATCCTATCTTTAGCTACATTCAATATATCAATTGATCAACATAAATTGTCTGATTGTATGGCACTGTGGCACTGTGAGGTGTGAACTATATTTGATAAAAACTTCTGCAGCAATCTTGCCAATAAAGTGCCCAAATTCTGAATATCCACAACAAAATAGGCTATAACTATATATATATATTACAGCAAATCCTCCAATGCTTTGTACCATTGCACTGAAAAGTCACATGGGCCAGGAACTTTACTATTTTACAGCATTATATAGAATCAAATAGTTCATGAAATGACAGAAGAGCTTTCAGAATAGCAGTTGGACAATAAGAATTTAATATCCACCTGATTAAAAAATTCATCAGCTTCATATGATTCTCCTTATCATCAAAACTATATATTAATTTACAAGGAAAAAAAGACCCTGATAACTTCTGAATCAGTCTGGTCCTCCTCAATAAGTATTTCAAAAATTAAATTCTGTTAATTTTGTTGAATAAAATGCTGTGCCAACAACTTATCGGCTTTGCCAATGGACTCCCAATAATTTAATTGACTCAATGAGAATTCTACCTTATCAGCAGAAAATTTCCTCAAGTATATAGCTTGGCTAATACAAACGCATTATTAGGCCTGACCTATTTTGCATAATCTAACAATCTTTCTTTAACTAAGGTATCTAGCTATTGATGTAGAAGACATTTTTCTCATTTCTTCTTATGAGCATATATGACTTATAAGCATCCCATTTGTTCTGTGAAATGGAATTAATTTCAAAAAATTGAAAAGTTAATTGTCTAATATAAAGCTTCTTTTTGCAATAAGAAAAAAATAAAATGCCACCTTCCATAAGCTTAAACTTTTCAAATTGAAGAGTTAATATGATAGGGGCATGATCAGCCATAACAATAAGATGGATAGAAAAATCTAAAACAAATTCCAGTAAGAAAGAGAAAATTAAAAACAAAAACAAAAACCTGATCTAGATTATTTTAGATGTCTATGAGCATAGGAAATAAATATAGTTCCTAACCTGAGGCTTATAGTTTATTTAGGAGTCAGTTTTACATGAATCAGCCTTTCAGTAAGATATTCAGGTCATTAAATACTTTGCTTATGAAAAAGCAGATGTTATCCCCTGTAGATCATTGAACTGTTCAATGAAATATTCATGGAAAGAAAGGTGTTGTTTATTATTAATAAACCTGCTACTCGCTATGGAAATAAGAGGGTACATTTCATCATAGCAATCTAGACAGCTTAACAATTTCCAAGACATCTTTTGCTTGAAACCTTATTTAAGATTTTAATAAATAATCTTGGTGTCAAAAACATATATTGTATAATATAGTGCAGTGCATCTTATAACAGAATAGACTTTTACATTCTAAACAGCACATCTGGGTTAAAATTAAGCAATAGAGGAGGAAATACTGCATAAACAGAACCAGAAAAGATGAAGTCTTGAACAGCACAGCTAAACTTGCTACTTCAAAGCTCCCTTATGGCCTTGCTGCATGAATTACTAAGTAAATATTTGATTTAAAATGGAGCTTTGTATAGCTGCCATTTTTAGCCATGTATTTTTATCACAAGTTAAATATTATACGTCCATTCACTAACCACTATTAATGCAGTCAACAATTTACATTCAGCTCAGTTTATCCATTTATAGAATTGTCCATAAGGTGTGTTATATCCATTTGACTATGAAAGATACTTATTTAGAGAATCTCTAATATAGAATAAGAAGAAAGCCTGTGCACTGAATGAAATCAGAAAGGCAGAAGTAAATAGAACTTGGATATAGTTAAGAAGAGAACAAAGATTAAGGTTGATTTCAAGCCATATTCCTATAATGACCTTTTCTGTGGAATGTCTCTTATTGAGAACATCATATTACCCCTCTTTGTTGACCTATAGGAAAAAATTAAAACCTCTTTTTACTTAAAAAAAAAAAGTTACTCTATGTTTAGCAGCAGAGATCAATTCACTGAGATTAACTTCAGCCAAAATGCCTATTGGAATGTATATTAGGAGGTAGTCTAGCGCAGGGGTGTCAAACTCATGGCCCACAGGCCCACCTGGTTTAGCGAAGGGGGAAAAAGCCCCATGTCATGTGATGCCACCGTGACGACTCAAGTTTGACACCCCTGGTCTGGTGTTTCAGAGATTATGAAAAGGCTTGTAAATAATGAGAGGAATGTTAGACATAAGCAACAAGAAATAAGAATCCACTCATATTTTGTCTCTTAAATGGCAACTAAATCCAGAGGCATGTAGAAGGGAAGTAATTGACATAAATGTTGCATGCATGACTAGTTGGTAGAAACCCTTTGAATGTGATGCAGGCGGCACATATTAACAAAGGGTAAGGCTTAGATGGCCCAGTGGCATCTGCTGGTGTGATGTCACAGATCTCCATCCTGCAAACACTTCTGAGTAAAGGTGTCAAAAATCCTAGAGATAAATATTTCAGAACATTCTAAGAGTTTCCATCTTAATGAACTTACTAAAAATGGGTTAAAAATATTCTTGCTATTTCTAAAATTTATCCCTAATTCTAGTGTTAAAGACATCTTACTGAAGCCTGTGTAATTCTTCTTTCCTTGATTTTCCCCAGCTGTGTGGGGCTTGGAGCCATATCGCTTTGCACATCTGGCAATAAAGGTCTACTATGGATAGAAGGATTTTGCTGTGACTATATACTAAGTTTCTTCCTGCCACCATATGTATCTGAAAGATAAAATTAATATTCCTTGCATGAATGCAAAAATCATTTATTTAATGATGAAATATAATAACATAGCAACGGCATAAGTAGTAGATCTCAAGCACCGAAAGATCAACAGCATCTATCAATTTCCATGACTTGAAAATTAACACCTTGGAAAGCAGTTTGAAAGGGGGGGGGGAACAGAAATTCAATCCTAAATGAGGTTAGCACTTGAATTATTCGACTCCCGGAACAAATTAATTGCTTTGTGAAGCCCTGCAACAATATCATTAAAAGTTTGTTTGGCTCAAAGGAAAAAAAGGCAGTGTGCATGACCTCACTTTGCTAAACTAGACTTATTAAAGAATATTAAAAGAATATCAGTGGATTTGTTGTGTTCAAAATTCCATGCTTCAGTCCTGAAGTATTTCAGCATGGTACATAAACATATTATTCCATTTTTTAAAAAAGGAACGAATTACTTTCACATTGGGAATTACCCTTTGTTTTCTGTAAGTATATGTTCCAAAACAGGAAATGTTTTTCAGCATTCTGGATGATTAAGAGAAAACTAGAATATATGTAGTCTTCATTTAGTGATCACACTTGGGACCAACAACTTGGTCATTAAGCAAAGTAGTCACTATTTGAAATTCTCACTGTGTGTATATTACTATAGTTTTCCTTTGCTTTACAGATGTGCAAATGTCATAAAAGTGGTCATTATTCATAAAGTTACTTTTTCCTCACCTCTGTAACTGCGGTCATTAAGTAAGGCAGTCACTAAATGAAGCCTCTGTGTCTTTCATAATACTGAGTATTGCAGTAAAACTGTTTGGTCAGGCCTTTTTTATAGTCAAATCAGTATCTAAAGAAATGTTTTCCTAAACAGCTATTATTTGCTCACATATAATATCAAAACTTTTTTGTGCATTTTATGAGAAATCAACTTTGAAAACAATATCGAAATTTTAGCCTGTGCACAAAATTGTTTGAAGTAAGATGGATATCTCTCCCCCATCTCAACAATTAATTATGAAACATTTCAGGGCCCCCACTGAAAGTACTGGGTTTAGATTATATAATAGGCCTCAGATAGTTCAAGGTCAATCTGTCTGTCTGTAGGTATTTAAAGAAGAAAGTTTCTTAATGATATCAAAAGTAAGAAATTCTTTGCCAATTTACATCACTCAGGTCTCAGGAGTACAGAATGTTAAGATGTACCATATATTTACTAAAAGGAGGGAGCTGATCTTCCTTGGTAACTCAGTCCTTTGACTCCACCATTCACTCACTCCACCATCAACTCTCCATTGGAGCCTGCTTTACAAGATAGATTATATGCATAATTCAGAACCTCAACATAATAATTCTTAAGTTTTGCAAAATACTGTGATTTGATTTGTGCATAGTAGGAACAGTTGAAAAATTGTTTATCAGAAAAATAGGTAGAAAAATAGGTAGAAAAATAAATGTGCAGTAGTGTGAATTTAAAGTGTACCTACTTGTTCATTTATGCTTATGACATTTTAACCATAAATTTAATGTGTACGTTTTGGCTATATTCCTAGTTATGTTAATGAATCAGCATCCCATCCTAATTGTTTTAAAAAATCATCTATTATAATTATTTACATTCCAATGTGATTAATGATAATTAACACATGGAAGATAGAGATTTAGATTCATTAAATTGAAAGAGCAGACTATAGAAATATTTGTAATCCAAATTTACCACGCTATATGTTCCTTCTTGCCTAATTCAACCAGTGCCCTATTATTTAGAGAAACAATAAACTAACATATAGTAGATAAATATAAAGAACAGAACCTTGTTTCAGAAAGCAATTATTTTTGGAGCAAAAAGAGAAGAAGAATAAAAAAATAAACTTGTTATAGTTTTTTCTCTTCGGTTCTGTTGCTTCCAGCTACTGCCATGTCCATTATCCAGATCTTTTTGTCTTTCTTATTGACAATTTTTAAGTCTGGATTGTTAATGTGGCAAGTGCTTATCTGTTTTAATTCTAAAATCCCAGAGCATTTTAACTTCTTCATTTCTATTACTTTGTTTTCTCTTCAGATTGTATAAATCGTACTGTCAGGGTTCCAAGTAATAATCCCATAGCAAACAAAACTCCAAGGCCAGTAGATACCTCAAAGAATACTTTATTTGGATATATCATATTGACATAGTTCTGGTGAAAATTGACTCTGAAGATTCCCACAGTTTTCATCTAATTAAAAGTTTTTCCCCTTCCCAAAACACTCAGTCACATGGTCCAATCAGGGTTGCCATCCTGTTGCCTGGTAACATCACTCCTCCTCTCTTTGACCAGGTGTGAGAATGTCCTCGGTTCCTAGGAGAAAATATTTTGTTTTGGCTACAAAATCCCAGCTATTTCTATTCCCCCCTCCCTACCCCTCAGCTCCAGTGTGGCAATACGGAAGCTTCAAAATGGCTTTGGCCAGGTCAGCTTCAGGGTTGACACGTACTATATAAAACCATCTATTTTTTGGTCCCACCAATATCATTGTTGTTATTATTATTATATACTTTATTCATTAAACATGAAACTCAGTCAACTGAACATTTAAAAATGTATCACAAATATTATTAACTGGCACTAATGGTTGATACAGGTTGCTGGCAGCATCCAATCAAACCCTGGAAAATGGCATGTTACTCAGCTTCAGCTCCTTTTGCCTTGCCAACCAGGTGGCTGCCTCGCCTCCCCAGGTCCCATGACTGCCAGGTACGGTAGAGTAGCTGACCTTGTTGTCATCGTGTCTTGTTAACCATCGTTCCCACCACAGTCAAATTCACCCCAAGACAACTGGGGTGTGGTAGCTGAGGCCCAGTCCCGGTAGCCACTGGTGAGCTATGCCACCCCCACCCCTGCTGGGGCCTTGCTCCTGAGCCACATAAGTGGCCTGCTGTCCCTGTGGTAGTGATGCAGCATGTTCCTTCGGCTGCACTTCTGGCAGCACTGACTCACCACCCTGCTCTGGTGTGAGGACCACCTTATCTTCACCGCCATCACCCCCCAGCACCAGTGCATCATTGCTGCTCCCAGGCTTGTGACACTCCCTCCCGCATTACCAGTGCTCCGTCCCACCCCATCATGGCAAACCCCAGACTTCCGGGTTTGACATTGGTGTCTCCTGGTACAGTGATATCAATGAATTGTATGCTTCAGTTTTCGACAACTGTGCTATCTGGCATGTTGTGTTCCAAATGACAATCTGTCTGTATTCGAAAGTCAAACAAGATCTTCACCTTCTCATTTTTGACAACTTTTTCCACTTTATGTTCCCATGACTTTTTGGATACAGGTAAGTTGTAATTTTTACTTAATGACCAGTGGATTAATTTAGCAAGTCGGTCATGTCTAGCTTTGTAATCAGTTTGCGTGATTTTGCTGCACTCACATATTAAATCTGAAACAGTTTCAACTATGTCATTGCAAAGTCGACAGTTTGGATTGTCAGTGTTTTTTTTGTATCTTCGCTTTCATGGCATTAGTTTGTAGTGCTTGTCCTTGAGCAGTGAGTATTAAACCCCAAGAGAGGGTATAAATACCCCTCACTCTCAACTCCATGTGGTCAGCTGCACGTGGACCATGTGCTTGGTGGTCCTGTTCACCATTAAACCAACTTCCAATCAGCCTCCATGTTTCCAGTGTCTTTCTCCCCACTTGGAACTGGACCAGATGGATATTTCTTCCAACAGTAGGAAAGCAATATGTTAAATGACATGTTCAATATTTTAAGTTTGTGAATTCTCTTTACAATGGATGCCAACTGACAGTTCCTTTCAAAATACCACCCACCGAAACTTGATTTTTGAACTAAAAATAAATACACTATTTTCATATTATTTTTCTTCCTATGTCCATTTTGTGGGAAAGCTGAATTCATGTGCTTTTAAGAAGCCATTCTTTTTTTTTCTTGTCCTCAAATTTCTGGAGCCAATTGAGGCTTTGAAAATAGCTGGTTTTTCTTATTTTACAGCTCTCCAAGGCAAAGCACTGTTTTGCCTTGGACTTTGGGACAGCAGACAGTTTTAGTATATAGGACTGGCCTATTGCCCAAGGAGGTGCATATATTTCATGTTTAATTACAACATGAAAAGCAAACTGCCAACTATACCTTTAGTTCAGTTTTATTGGAGGTCTTTTTCTCAGTTTGATTAGGTAAACTTAAGGACTAGATAGCCACTTGCTTCTCTCTGTCTACACAGTTCCTCAGACCCATAACTATCAGATTTTGGGGACATTTACCTAGCTCTCTCTCTTCCACCTTTAATTAGCATCAGTGGTGGGCTGCTGCATGGTTGGAGAGGTTCTGGCGAACCTCTAGCTGTGATCACTGGCTGGGCCTGTCCAGTGTTATGCTTTTCATGAATAACTAACTTTTCCCCTGCCCATGCTGCTCAGGTGAGTTCCATGCCGCCCCTGCTGTACTCACCGGAGCTGCCTGAGTCGATTAGCTACCTGTTTGAAACTGTGTTACAGCCCCAAAGCGGCCGCATGCTCACGACCAGCGAACTGCTTGTCAACATAAGTGCAGCCCACCTCTGATTAGCATCTAGGGTCTGAATAGAAAAGCAGACATTTTCAATTTCCATGCAATTTACTTAGCTGTTCAGCAAAACATTCCCCTTCATCAAACAGGCAAATTCTGACATGAAAATGGAAAGTCAGAAGAACTCACCTCTATTTTATGCCATCTTTAAAGCAACTTTTTGAGAAAACTAGTGCCAGCATATCTTACTCTGCCAAAATTATTTTAGACCTTGTCCATGTTTTGGTATATAGTAAAACTGATGATTCTCAGCCTGTTTTGTATGCATCTATGTAGGAATCTAGTTAACTGCACCATTTCTTGTTCCTAGCAAAGATTCACAAAGCTTGACCTATAAAGTTTGTGTTTCTTTTTTTCCTAAAAGTTATATGAAGGGGACTTCCGGTTTGGTAACGCTGGGTTGAAGGCGGGTCCTCTGGGATCCGTCTGCCCCAAGACGCCATAAAGCCGAAAAAAACAGCGACTATCGGCTGTTTTTTCGGCTTCTAATTCCACCCCTCGGGAATAGAGGAGTGGAAG
>JANHFL010006948.1:16454-55228 GCA_032468155.1 Oxyrhabdium leporinum | reverse complement strand
GGCGCTAGAAGCCTCCAGCTGCCATTCCCGGCTCTGTTCTGGGAGGCAAAGAGGTGATGGCCAGAGGCTCCGGCAAAAAGCGGTGCCAGAAGCGTCCAGCCGCCACCTCTTTGCCTTCTTTTTCCCCGACTAACCTTCAGCATTTCCGTCTCTACAGCATCGGTTATGTGACTGGGTGGGCGTGGCCAACTCAATGTCACTTACAGCAAGGTGCCACCACCACACCTTGCCGTGAGTGACGTTGAGTTGGTCACGCCCACTTAGTCACATGACCAGCTCCTTAGAAAAAATGGACTAAAATCAATGAAGTTTAAACTCAATTCCAGTTTAATTGTTCATAGAGTTTGTTCATAATTTCTAAACTCTTTTTCTAGAGGAACCCTTGCAGAATACCAAGGGATTTTGTTTGAAATAAACATGCATTGGACTATATATTTTGAGGCACAGTGAATATCTAAACAAGATTGGAAAGTGTAAAACACTTCTCCACATACACATTTCATTTTGTAACAGGCTATTTCATTAACTTTTCTCTGATATCTGAATATACTTTGCGGACAGTAGCAAAATTGTGAGAAGGAAAATAAAACTATTCCAACTTAAAATGTTTGGAGACAAAATGTGGAAAAGATCAATAGGTCTTTCAGTGATTTGAGCAACAAAAAAGAATTGTGTGCCTTGGCCAAAAGGGCCTTGGAGGTTATTTTTCATATAATATTAAACTACATTACCTGAAATGTACCTCTCAACACAATGCCAACACTTCTGATTTCTTCATAGACACCATTCTGCATTTGAGTCTGTTCATTTGACATCTGGCATAATAATCCACTGAGACTTTGAGACTTTCTAAATATAAGTCACTTTTTTCTTTCATACACTGTATGAACTGCCAGTGCAATTTTTCACTGAAAGATTATTTCTTCAAACAGCAATGCATTTTGACTATATGTGTCATCCTGTTAAGAAGACAGACTGGAAATTATATATTTTAATCCATCAGTGTGGAGACATAAAATGTTTAATTAGGTTAAAAGCAATGAAGACAGTATACAAATTATTAAAACCAAATTCACCTTGAAATACAACACAATGCATTTCTATATTGGACTCCTGCTTATACATTGGTAATGGAGGCAACCAGCTACTGTATAGGGTGGTTGTTGTGATATAGTAAAACAGAGATGCCTATCAATTCCATTGGTGGTGCAGAATTCCATTGGTGGTTAGAATGCAATATTGCAGGCTAATTCTGCTGACTGCCGACTGCCAACGGTTGGCAGTTCGAGTCTCACCAGTCAACAAAGTTGACTCAGCCTTCCATCCTTCCGAGGTCAGTAAAATAATGAACCAGATTGTTGGGAACAATATGCTGACTCTGCAAACCATTTATAGAGGGCTATAAAGCACTGTAAAGCGGTATTAAAGTCTAAGTGCTATTACTATTTTGACTTCATGGAGAGAGAAAAAAGAGATTCAACATATTTTTTTTTCTATTTTTTTAACTACTATTTTATAATTAAATTTATAAAACTATAATCTATGTAAGTATATTAACTAATGTCTTTAGTGTATATTTTGAATTAGCAAAATAAAATTGTTTGAAGCCACAAAGTGCACCATCAGTAGTAAACTAAAATTAATATTTAATTTTAAATATTTTTTAAAAAAATGAATTCCACAGCTTCCAATTTCCTTCCAAACTAAATAGATGTAACTTTTGATTAAAGCTAGCTGTTTCCCAAGTCTTTAAGAGAGTTGTTAAGATGCTTCAAATTGAATTTTTTGTTGTTCAGTGATTCACAGTATTGTCACATATGTCAAATATGTATGTTAGTGTCAAGAGATGCTAATTCAATCAAAATAAGAGTGCAGTTACAAAATTCTTACAAGTGATATCTTCTGAGAGGATGGGATGAAATAAATAGCACAGTTTTCTTCTCTCTGGTTATCAGTTTTCTCACCTGTCTCATTTTCTGCATATTTAACATTCCTGTATGTAGCCACTGGAAGTCTTGATGGGTTTTTGTCTTTTGGTCTATCTTAATACAGTGCAACATGGTACTAGAATGTTTAAAGATATTAATTGCAACTATAAAATGAAGTTCACAATCATATTGCATTTTAATAAGGTTGAGGTAAAATAAAGAAAAGCTTGTAGCTGATCATTTGGCTGAAAGATAGTATTTGGAAATATACATATCTGATTCTGCTGATGGATTTTGTGCTATATCTCGTAGATCAAAAGTGCATTTCATTTTGCTTAATTGGAGATCTTTTCACAAGATGTTTCAAAGGTGTACATTTTTAATTTTAACATTCCAAATAAGATAACTGTATGTGTGTGTTGAGAGAGAGGCATTTCATTGGGGATAAGTATGCTATTTGGATAAAAAGCGAAAGTGAAGGGAACAAGTTGGCCAAGAAATTAAATATGGTATTAGCCTGTTTGGCAGACTCTTTTTATTGATCCCAAATTCTAGCACACTTAGGCAAAACTGCCATTGCTAATATATGACAATGCTTCTATTGAAACTCATATAAATTTCACTAGTGGATCATAGCTTCATTTGAAATATTGATATGCTTGCTTCAATTGAAGCACGTGGCCTTCTCGTATTGCTGCCTTGCAAACTTTTCACCTTGTTCAATAAAACTGTGAGATACCTATGTAGGTAAAACCTTTGAGTTCCATTGGAAAGTTGCTTGCCAAGCTGTAAGCATGTATTTAATCACTTCTTAGATTTAAAATAAATTATGAAAAGACTCTTGTGAATTTTTGCTTTTTCATAATTCTTTTAGAAGTTTTATTGATCTTATGTTCTCATCCTTGAAATCTCTGAGGCCCAGTCACTTTATACTTCCCAGTCATAATCCTGACAATTTTTTTGAACTATATACTGAAAAATGTAACTTATGCTGAATATTTATCTCAGTTGGTCCTACTACAAGCTTATTTTTCTTTTCTTTTCTGTTCTTTTAAAGCACTATTTAACAATAAGCTTGTCCGTTCTTGCAGGGCTTCTAAAAAAGTGGGGCTGCTAAAACAAAATTGGTTGCTAAATATCAGAGTCTTACTATGGTACTTTACATTTTTCCTAGGGTTTGTTTAACCCATCTTCCAAGCCTTTTAAAATGAAAATGTTACTCTTTAAAATAATTGATATAATAGAAATGCAAGGTCAGAAAATAAATGGAAAAGCACAAGTTTTATTATTATTATTTTTTTTGCAAAAAGCAATGATTGATATAAAGTTATATGAGGAAACAGAAGTGGAAGAGATTGGCAATTTTACCACTTGATAATCCAAATGAAAATAGCCTGTATTCAATTGATGAGGTTCAACTTCTGATATGAAACTATATATTCCGTTTACCCATCTGTTTCTTCAACATTTCTCTCTGCCAAGAATGAAAATTGTTCTTTTTATTGAAGCTATAATCCTCCAAATATTTTGCCTATTTCCTTGATAAATATTGCAGTTCTTCAACTGTAATAAGTTCTTCAAGAAATATTTGGTGTTGCTGTAGCAAAATAGCAAAAATAATTACTTCCATTTCAAACTTCAAAGCCAGAATCTTACTTGGTGTTACTGAAAGCAATGGACACAGGCAAACCAGGTTCAAAGGTACACAAAGGTACACAAAATATAAAATTATCATGGGTTCTATTAAGCTAATTAATCATGGGTTCTATTAATGAGACAAAGAGGTTTTCTATTTATTATCAGAAATATTATAATTGTGGTTGCCTCTAGATAGCATTTGCAATCCCTAATTCAAAATTTAAAATGGATGAAATGTCATAAAATAAGCCATGTTTCAAGAACACATCATTCAGTAGTTTTGCATGGAATTTCTTGCGTGAGGGATACCAAGACAACATGGGATTCCAGGTGATTTCTTTTAAAAAAAAAGAAAGGAAACCCCACACAATCATTTGAGATAATGCAATAATTCTTGAGAGACACTGCTTCCTAATGTACATGATCCCTTTGCTGCAAATCACTAGTTGGTGTTTATGATGGCAGCAGGTTTTTTTTTCAAGAGTTGGGACAATGGATTAAGAGTGCAAATTTGAAAAGTTTAGATTAATTATAAACCAACTGAGCTGTAAATGTATTACACTATGACCAGCACACAATACCTTACTTGGTCACAATAGTTTCTGCCTTGTTTTCTCTCTTCGTTAAGCATAAGTTGAGTTTCTTGCTCTGACCTCCCTTACATAATTAGATATTTATTTTTAGGCATACAGAATCAATCAATCATATTTCTTCTGGTTTCAGTTGTTCATTTTTTCTCTGACATTTGAATTGTGGCTCCCGCAAACAGCAACATGTATGAACTTGCCTTATGTTTATGTGTTGGGACCAACCTTCCTAAGCAGATAACACTACCTACAAGGGGCTGCCACTGAAGGCCATTTGGAAAGTCCAACTGGCACAGAATGCAGTTTCATGGGTGCCAAATATCTGGTGCCAAATATAAAGCTCATGTAAGCCACTCCTCCTTGAGCTGCACTGCTTACCAGTGTGTTTCCAGATGCAAAGCAAAGTGCTGGTGATTATCTATAAAGCTCTACATGGCTTTGTGCAATGGAATCTGAGAGGTCGCGTTTTTCAAAGAATTTCTACCTATCCAATTAGATCAAACAGGATGGCCATGCTGCAGATCCCATCAACCAAAGAACGTCAGCTGATAGAGACTAGAACGTGAGCTTTTTCTGAAGCAGTTCCTGCTCTGTGGAACATCCTCTCTTTGGAGATTAAAATAGCCCCAATCCTGTTAGCCTTCTGTAAAGCTAACCAGAGTCACCCACAACCAAGAGTCATTTGCTGAGATGGGCAGTTATAGAAAATCAATCAATCAATCAAACAAACAAACAAACAAACAAGGTGATGATTCTGGGAACTGTAAACCTAACTCATCTTGCTACCCTTGGAGCCATCAAAATCCTACACATTCTAATAGGTGATGCTTTAGGGACTCAGCTTGTGAGACATCAAGCGGAATTAAATGCAAAAAAAAATAATGCATTCTTAGTTGTAATCTTCTGTCTCTGGATCAGCATCCCACCTGAGATCAGGTCAGCATTGTCTTTTAGTTTTTATTTTTTTAGAGTTCTAGTGAACAAAAACTTGATTCGATGCCTGATATTAAGATTCTGCTTCTTTGGCTATTGGCTGCTGGAAAGGAGGTGTTCTGGTCTTTTGTTTCTTATTAACTTTTTGATTGATTCCTTTGAATGGTGTGTAAATATGGTTTATTTCTATATGTGTATTGATAACTGATTTCTTATTGAATGCCAAATGCCAGGAATTCCCTAGCATTTTTGAGTTTAACATTTTATTGAGTTATAAAATATTATAAAATACAAAATACAAAACTAAATAGAAAAGCAGTGGGGAGGAAAAGGGGGAAGAGAAGTGAGGAAGGATAAAAAAAAAGAAAGAAAAAGAAACATTGACTTCTGACTCTCTGTTGCAGTAAAATAAGGCATTAACATCAAATCACAACTTTCATAACAATATGAACGACCCATTCCTGTAAACATCTATCAATCTACTCGGTAAAACTTAAAATCAAAGTTTCATTCTTTTCCACTTCAAGCACGAAGTTCAGAAGTGGTCTCCAAGTGGAAACAAAAATACTTATGTTCTTTTTTTTTTAAATCAAAGTCAATTTTGCCATTTCATCCAACTCCATCAACTTCTGCAACCATTTGTCCATAGTAAGAACTGAAGTGTCCTTTCATTTTTGTGCATACAATAGTGTTGCAGCTGTCAACATATATAATAACAAAGTTCTAATTTTTTTCTCCAGTTCTTTTTCCAAAAGGAAAAGTTTTGGTTTCATTTTTATCTCCATTTTCAAAATTTTCTGAATTAAAATATGACTCATACTCCAAATTTATTTTGCTTTATCACATGACCACCATAAATGATAAAAAGTCCTTTCTTTACTTTTACACTTCCAACATTCATTTGACATACCTTTATACATCTTAGATAATTTATCTGGTGTTAAATACCAATGATACATCATCTTATAGACATTTTGTTTTAGATTATAATTTAATGTAAATTTTAAACCCTTCATCTACATATTTTCCCATTGTTCAAACATTATATCCAAAATTCCTTGCCTAGCATTTTTGTATTTAACTTGGTCTCAAATTGTCCCAGTTGAAACTATGGTTGAGTCGCTCCATTTGTTGTCATATTAAGGAGTTTTCATTATGTCTTCTGACTGCTAGTCGGTGTTCATGGATATGGTCTGCTAGTCTTCTGTCTGCTTATACTACATAGTAGCTGTTGTAGCCCTTATACTGCACATTGTAGATGACTCCTATTTCTTCTTCTCATCTACCACGTCTATTCTAGCTACTTTAGATATTTTGGAGGATTTTGGAGGGTTTGTGTGCTATGGTGAAGCTTTGTAGTAATAATAGTTTGTTGCTTGTTTCTGAAATGTTTTTATGTATGGTAGTGGTATAATTTTCATACTTTTTATTGATTGTGCTGTAAGATGTTGAGCAGTCAGGGACATTTTATAAAGTTATGTGGATATCCATTTTGTTGGAGAAAGTTGAATAGGTGATTATTTCCTTTTTTTTGTGTGTTCTGGGTTGTTGCAGTGCATTTGTACCATCTGAATAATATTCATATACAACTCCTCTTGTTGCTTTATTATTGCTTTATTGTTGTTGTTTCAATAACGGAGCATTAATGGAACATTTGATTAGTGTGGTTTGTTCTTTTAGTGGACTTACATTTCTAACTGCTACCATTTCATCTGCTGATGAGGATATCCAGGAAGGGTAGTGCGTTGTTGTGAATATTATTCCTTTGATAGTTTCATGTGTCTTCTCTAGTTTTTCCTTTTTTATTATGATGACATAATATGAATGAAGAATATCACAGTTTATTTCTAAACTATAGCACTATTAAACATACAGTCAGAAGTATGGATCTGGTACATAGACAACACCTTCATCATCATTATACTTCTAAGTGCTCATTCCAACCTGAAGCTAAGCTGTAAACAAGCTGTTATTTAATTATCTTTTTTCAAGTACAGTATTTTGGAGCTGACCAGTCTGCAATCTTTTTTTCTAACCTTGATAGTCTGTATCACAGACAACCGGAGAAAGAGAGAGATACTAGCTAGTTTATCAACTTAGTCCAGTCAGAACCTCTTTCAAAATTATTTTCATTTTTAAAAATATTAGTTTAAATGCTTTACTGATATCACACCATTGTTAGAATGATCAATTCTGCATGATATTATGGTGGTGGATAGGTAATTGTGTCTTTGTAAATGATGTAAAACTCCCCTTACATCTGAAGTGGGGCCAAGAGGATTATTACCAAGGAAGCGAAGTGTGTCCAGACCAAACATAGAAATAACAAAGAACAGCTGAGAATTCAAATGAGCCAAATAGAATTCAGCATGGAGTTAGACATGGAGTCAATTGGATCAAATCATGACACTTAAAATTGGGGTGGAGAGGAAGGAAAATCAGATAATACATTCCATTTTATTTTTGAAGATTAATTTTCTCCAGTGGGAATGAGAGTGGAAGATTTTTTTTCCTGAAGTAATACTGAAAATATGTTAGGTGTTAACATAGAATATAGGCCAATTTCACTCTTGGTAACAACATCTGTTCATTCTGGTTCAATGAATTTTTTTTAAATATTAAAACATGATATTGATTTTAAAATAGGGAATTTTATATGTAGAGCATTAATTATATTTAGCTTGAGTTCTTTTCTTTTTCTTTTATTTCTAGCTCTCTCTCTCTCTCTCTCTCTTTCTCTCTCTCTCTCTTTTTTGGTTTACTACATCTTACTTTCCTACACTGTTCATATTGTTATTTACTTGAAATAGCATGACAGATACATATTTATGAATAAATGAGAATAGTTCCTTCATTCTGGTAATATACCTTCCATGTGGGGGTTATAATTTATTCAAGCAGTGAACTAAATTTAAGTCCACAGTGTTACAATTTATGATCTGTTCATCATGGGTAAAAGGGTTGAAAATTACATAATTTTTATTTATTTATGTTTGTTTATAAAAATTTTATACTCCTGTTTTTTTATTAACAAAACTCCAAAATATTTTTACATTAATAACATATGAGCTTTCAGGCAAGAACATCCAACTCTTGTGAGATTTGGCAATTTTGTGAAATCTGGTCCTTTCCAAATAGTGATATTTTTTTCTAAAACTAACTTCTGTCGGTTTGGGGTGTCATGAAAAGATTAGAACTGAAGTCACTTATGTCACAGCACCCATACTTTGTTGACTTTGATTAACATGGTAAAACTTTATTACTTCAAAACCTTATTACTTCAAAACCAATGATGTAGTAGTCTTCAGAAATGAATATTTTGAGAATGACAGGTTTAGTTAATGAAAACCTCAATAAATTTGTTAGTCTTTGCGATGAAATGTCGGAATAACCTTGGGATATAAGAGGAAAACCACAGCCTATCTAATGGTCTGATAAGAGGCAATTCAGCCAGCAACTAAGGAAAAGCATGGGAAGGGTTTCAGAAGGGACCCTACCTACTCTAATTTCTGAGAGACTAAAAAGAGCAGAGGAGAGAAATACTTTCAGTCTTGTAAGATTTGGTTTAAAGTAACCTTATAATAAACATATGCTCCTATCTGTGTTTCTTGTCTGGACTACCTCAAAGGATTAACATCAATGTGCAACTCTGAAAGTATTTATCCCCTCCTTTCTTTTTATAAATAAGAGAAAGGAAAAGACTACTAGTTCTGGCCTACAATAATCTAGATGTCAAACTTGCCACATCACGTTGCTGTCACGTGATGTTTCATGATGTTTTTCCCATTCACGGAGCTGGGGTGGGCGTAGCCTGTAGGTGGCCTGCTGCCAGTTTGACACCCCTGAACTAGATGATCATGTCAAGAGTCAAGAGTCAAGATAGTCAAGAGTCAGAGTTTCTTATCATCTAGTGGTCTTCCAGGATTCTGCAGACCAATTTTGATAATCCTCCTTTGACTTACATTTCAAAGCAAGCAGTCTCTTGATCTAAAATAGCCAAATGACCTTGAGCTTCTTGCCTGAGACTGAAGCAATAATGAATTCATTTCCCCACACTAGTGCTTTTTCATTCATTCTTCAGAGAAGCAATGCACTGCAGTTTTCAAGAAACCATGCTTTATAAGCAAGAAATTTAATATAAAGGAAAGTTATCAAAATACAAAGCAAAACACCATCAAATAACTGTGTAATATAAGGTAGGATTGGTGTATTCCCTAAAATGTAATGAAGTGGAAGCAACAACAGGCTTTTCCTATGACTTATTTGTGTCGATTTTTCTTTTCTCTCTAAGCATGCAAGAAATGAAGTACCGTTTATCAAGTATCCAGTAATCAAATTTCTAGGAAAGAAGGTCAAAATATAATCTGAAACAAGATGGAATAACTGTTCCAGCACGTGGCACACAATTTCATATAAACATGCATTGCATTATAGCTTCACTCCAGATTTCCTTATAATTTGTATAACCAGGATTTATTTCCAAATAAAAATGCCTCAGGCTACAAATATGGATATTAAAATTAGAAGGGCTAGGATTTTGGTAAACCAATTCAACATTCAAAATTGGCCCATGGAAATAATTGTTTACTATTTCCTGGAAATAGTAAATAGTAAGAAAATCATGCTAACTTAATATATAGGAGCAACAGCAGTACCAGATTCTACAAAGTGCATGCTCTCATGGAAACTACAATTATCCCTTGTGTAGATCTTTTTAAAGACCACCTTTCTCATCTAACATATTCTCTATGCTCATCTGTTTCTTTGCTAAGGGAGCCAGCATTGTACAAAGACATTTCCATGGTCATGTGGCCAGCATGACTATACACCAAGGCACACAGAATGCTGTTACTTTCCCAATGGAATGGTACCTGTTTATCTACTCACATTTGTATGCTTTCCAACTGCTAGGTGCACAGGAGCTGGTGCAAGTAATGGAACTCACCCCAATGTGCGATGCTTGGGTCTTAAACTCTGGCTATCAACTTTCCAACTGACAAGCTCAGCATCTTTAACTGCTGAGCCACCATGGCCTCATCTCTATAATCTAGTGGTATGCAAAACGATATTATTCCAATTCAAAAAGATGCTCTGCTACAATGAGATATTGCACCACAACATATCAAGGTGCTTGCTCATTCTGATCAACAACCTGATGCAAGGATGTTGTACCTTCACCTGCTACCTCTTATAAGATCTGGAAAGGTATAGAAACCCCATTTATTGAAGATATATGCTTGACTCCATCCTATGCTGGGAAACATGGGGCTCCATTCCTTTATTTAAGTGCTTCAGTGGTCATGTTGATTGAAGTTTTGACTAGAGAGATGTAACATACAACTCCAGAGCTGAACCTGAAGGAAGTTATAAGATTTGTAGCCAATCTAGGATAGTGTTACTGAACTCTGAGCAATGATAGCTGGTGTTGTATGGACCAGGATATTTATTTTCTAAACAAAATCTAGTGCCTGCTATAGTGGTAACTATAATGAATTATGCAATCATTTCATAAATGGACATGATAGGCAGTTTCTAGGCAAGGAAAATATGGAATTTTTGTTTCTTTTAAACTGATTTAGAGTTTCTACTACAGTTTTAAACCATTTCTTGCTTGAAATGGCAGACAACTTTGCTTTCAATCATGATTAGAATATGAACATAAGAACATTAGAACATAACATCTATGGATGGGATCTGTCCCTTCTGCTTTGGGGACAGATGTGATAAAGTTTTGTTCACATTTGGTCACTATTTTTTATTTATACTAACAAAATCATTTCCAAACAGTTGCCTCTGTTTATAAAAATTTCTTAAAGATATTAAGTATGGATGTTGCATATTCCTGTAAGACTGACGTACTCTGCCTTTATATTTATTGTAATACTAAGAATTGCCAACAACAATTAAAAAAAACCTAAAATATAAAATAAGCAATACAATTAAAGTCAAACAACAAACTAAAAGTAGGGATTAAAACAATTTATAATTAGAAATTTAGTGAAAGACTTGTGCATTTACCCTCAGGGGGACTACTTAATTTGTTCATATATTCCTTAAGTTTCTTTCCATGTAATTCAGCTTTTTTTCCCTTAACTTTTAGTGTACTTACTGGTTGTTTTAGTTAGCCTTTTTCTTGTTTCCTTTTTGTTGATGCCCCACTTGTTTAAATTAAAAACATGAATTAAAACATTTAGAGTTGATGCACGAGTATCATTTACTGTAGTATATCTGTAAATAGGAAGTGATTTTTTAAAATGAATTTGTATTGTTTAAGAAGATGTTTTTACATTTGGCTACTTCAATTGACTGAAACAGGTTATTTGTTGATTGATAAACTATGAGATAATTTAATAAACTATTACTTAGTTGACTTAGTTGACTTAGAACTATGCCCTAGTTTTAAATCTCTCTCTCTCTCTCTTTATACACACACACACACAAGATATCGTAAATTTCTACTCAATACTTTTCAGATAAATGGATAAATTTTACTTTGTTCTTGAAGAATTGCTTTTACATTTGTGTAGTGAGTAGCAGATGTTTTGACATCATCTGCATCAATGAACGTTATTTGCATAATGATATGATTGTCAGAAATGGCATAAATGCAGAGTTACGGATATTTGACTTTAACTGAAATAATTTCCCTTCAAATATTCAGTTAAATCAAAGTTATACTGCACATTTATGAATAATTGTGTACATCATCATGTATTAGACAAAAGCCCCAAAAACATCCACCAAGTCATCTGGAAGTAGGAGAGAACATTTCAGTTTTTATCTCTCACTTTTTCTGATTTTGTCTTGCAGGTTAATTTACGTTCTAATTAAATCTGCACTTTTTTAACACTATATTTTCAAGAGTTCTCTCATTCATTCTTATATGTGCCTTCTATTCTCCCTTATTGCATATATCTTTTTTTTTTTTGTGGGAGAGGGGGTCAAGTATTGAGTCCCAGTCACTGAGCACTGGATTCCAGACAGTTTTCTTGGAAAGTTTTTTGGGAAGTGGTTTGCCATTAACTCCTCCCTAGGGCTGAGAGAGAGAGTGACTGGCCCTAACTCAAACACCTAAGATGGAACTAGAACTCATGATCTCCTGAGTGCCTTAACCTCTATACCAAATTGGTTCTCATAACATTTCATACACATACTATTTTAGCTGTTATTACTACACAAAAGAAACTGAGTAATCCTGAAGGCTTATGGATAGGAACAAAATATTAGGCATTATTTTTTATTGTCTTGACTCTATAAGTTATCTGTATTCCAAATAAGAGTATCATCTGAATTCACTGTTTTTGTGTAATATTGTACATGGCAGTCAGGCCAGTGTTTGTATGCCTCTTTATCAAACCGTTAGCAAACCAACATTACAGCATTTATTTTAATGCTGTATGATTGATTTTAGCAAACTAAAGTATCACTTGAAATATCATTTGGATATATTACACTATTTCTTTGAGCTCAGTTTTGCAACATTATACAACCTAATCAGAAGCAACAGTGACCTTCATTGGTTTCATGGTGCCAAGTAATCAGATTTATTTATTGCTTTTGCTGATTTCTGAGAGGAAAGAAAAAAAAACACCTCATATTCCAATTGAATTGAAATATTTCTGGATGGCAAAGCAAAGAACTGAAATATATTTCAGTGATATTGCACTGAAAAAAGTTTTGGTTTTTTTTACTGTAAACATGCCTACTAATAGCACTGATTTTATGTCTTCCTGAAAAGTTATGGTGTATATATCATTGACTGTAGTAAACAAAATCTTAATAATGAGATAATCTCTTAATGTTTCCTCCCCAAAGCCCAGTGAAAATTAGAAAGACACTTATAATGAAATCATAAATAGATATTTCCCACACCTAAACTTTAGCTGTGTTCCAAAGTTGTAGTAAAAAATATAAGATTCTTTTACCTATATACAGCATTGATCAATCTTGAACCATTGCTGACATTAAGGAATGGGTAGAATAAAACTTGAAATGAATTTATCCTCTCCAGTTCATACTTTTCTTAGAATTCTTATTTGTGCCTTTGAAACCCAAACCCAAACAATCTTTGAATATTTAATATCTCCTAGTGACAGTCAGAGATATTTGATTCTTGAATTGAATAACTGAAAAGATAATTAAACAAATGGAGCCTCTTATTATTTCTTTTGGCATACTGGCTATATATATATATATTTACTTTTACTGTTTCTTTTGGGGTTTCAAATGAGATAAAATGTTCATTCTCACCCAGTTCCAAACACCATTCACCTACTTTGCTCTGGCACAGTCTTGGGTGTCCCGGTTGTTTCTGACTTCATGGCGGCCATTTTGGCTGCTGTTGGTCCTTGTCTTTGGGTGAAGGGAATTTTCCTAGTCAGGGAGGAGAGATGCAGCTCTCCTCAACCTGCAAGGCAGTCCCCTTTACTTCACCACCCCTACAGGGTACCTATGGTTCCTTTTGGAGCCCTCCGACAGGGAAAGCTCGGGGGAGGGCTGCGGAGCTTGCTATCCTTGCTTCCAAAGCCACCAGAACTACAACCGGAAGTCCTCATTTATGAACTGAATTGATAGCCTGCTTGTCTGTTCAGACTGAATATTCAGAGCAACCTGGAAGTAAAACTACAAGAAGTTTGAACATGTTAAAAAAAACCCAACAACAATGAAAATGCAAATTATAAAACTGCTGGCTTTTGTAGATCTGGCTATAGAGAAATATCTGAAGTTATTTTCTAAAAGCAAAAAGTATGCATTGGGAGGAAAGCCATTCCAGATTAGAAGGATATGGGAGAAAGATCTTTTCAACAACTACAAATAAGTAAGTTTGATGCAGGAAGACAATGGGAAAATGTCTTTGAAGTGGCTTGGCCCTAGCATGTCATAATTAAATCATGTTTCTTCACTATCTTGCCCAGGAGTTGAATCATTACATGAAGGGAAAATAGATTTTTTATCGTGCTTTCCGCTTTCCACAGACCATTGACTACTGAAAGTGATTGGAAGTGGTTAGTTGCTGCGGCCTGGCAACAACTATATATGCATTTTATAAATGAAGTTTCCATTCAGAATCCAGATCAACAGTTTCAGGCCCATTTGCTCTCCTGTGTTGTTAGTTTTGCATTTCACCAGAAAGTGAGAATTGCATGCATTGCCTGAAACACAGCAAACTAAGAAAAATGGCATCAGCAGTTTGAGGGGGATTTGTACAGTTTAATAATACTAACTCATTTTGCATTTCTATTTAGCCTTTTAGTGCAATATGGTTAACACTAAAAATGGTAACACTTTAAAACTTGAGTACTAGCATTACACTTTCTTTTTTTTTACGTGGAAAAATTAAAGCTAAATGACTTCCATTCATAATGTCTGGCACTGAACTTTCCAGGTAGACACTAACAATCAAAGTAGGAGACAAATGACCAAAAAGACATAATGCATGGAAACCGTTTCTGGGTCAAGCTACAATCGATATATCAGTTTTGCTTTATGCCTTTTTTTTTTCTCTCCAAAGGATCATTTCCATTTGCTCTTAGACCTAAATAGTTAGCCAAAGATTAACTACATTCAACTGAATGTAAGTAATTTTTAAAAATCTGGTATGTTAAGAAACATATTTGTTGCTCAGAGCAACTTTTACCAATCAGTTAAAAAGAATGTAATAGTGGCTTCCTCCTTTGCAGTTCCAAGTGGTGCACTATTTCTATCAATATTGTAATAGCTTGTATTTGGGGATAGTAAAAAGGATATTATAGAATCAGGATTGCTGCTGCTGCCAATGATGATTATATTGATGATGATGATGATGATGATGATGATGATGATGATGATGATGATGATGATGATGATGATGATGATGATGATGATGATATTTTTTAATTTGCCTATGCTGTCAAAGTTGTGGACATACCTAACACTCCTTTCTCTTGTTTTCCCTACAATAGCATTCCTGTGAGATAGATTGGGATGAGACAGTGTGGCCGGCCCTAAGTTACACAGCTGGCTGTGACTGCTGCTGGTGGCGATGATGAAGATAACTATAATAATAACAACGATTACAATGATTACTGGTTGGGACCTTTTATTCCTTCTAAATACATCCTGTTGCACACAAATGGACATACTTGCAGCTTAACACAACTTTATAGCTAAAAGGATCTCATAATACAGTCGATTCATCACTCATTGGATGAGAAATTGACAATTTATGACCAACACAACTAATGACAATAAAACAGTGCTTTCCAAGCCTGGATAAATTACCCTAAATTGAGTCAAAGTGTTTTTTTTGGGAGTAATGGCATTCCTATTCCCCAATCACAATTTCAGATATGTGGTTTTCGGTAATGAAGGAAAGGGTTTAGGAAATACTGCAATAAAGTGTTTTAGAAGAAAATGTGAGGGGAATAGACCTCTTGAGCCTTTACTAAAGTACTTACCGTATTTGCCCCTAAAACAATATTATTAAATCACTAAAAAAGCAGCAAAAAATGCAGCCCCGCCTCCTCAGAGAGTTTTGCTGTAGCCATCAAAATCCTAAAACAAAAGTGTTACTTATTTAAAATGTCTGCCCCATTTTTTTCATCATTTAAATTGTCCCAAAGTGGAGTATAAAAGTGTGGAATATTGATTGGTCCATATTCCACACTATTTTGTGCTGTCCATATCTGCAGTTGATCTTGGTTCCCAGCAATAATTTTATTTCCAACCTCCATGTTTACCAAAAAAAACTCTTTTTCCTGAGATCCTTAATTAATCTGAACAGTAGGTCAGATGCTTTAATTAATTTGCTAGAAAAAATAATGAAATATTAAGGTGAACCAATTGTTGAGAAGATCAAAGAAAACAAGAGAGGTAGTGACTGCAGGGACTCTTATTCCATGAAGGACAAATTCCAGGATCTCAGTGATTAATAGATATAATTAGTTTATCAGGTTTAGAAAGCATATTTATCTGGGTTCATTTATTTATTTTCTTACATGAATAATGACCAGAATCAATAAAACAATGATTTCTCTTGCCTCTAGCTTGGGGAGGCAAGTTACAGGGAAGGAGATACTGATCAATTATCATTTTTCCCACTATGCACGAGCCCTTGATTTATATACTTAACTAAATCAACAAAAGAATTTCAGACACAATATGTAAGAGTAAGGAAATGAAAATATCACAAGGAAGAGCAAAAAAACCACGGCACATTTTCCCAAATGCAGTAGGGGAGGGTAAGAATACATATTCCAATTCATTAATAAGGAGACACATCAGAAAATATTAGTAAGTACTACAGATAAATTTTCCAAATAAATCTTCTAGCATGAGTGGGCAATATATCTACTAACCATCTCATTTGCATCTTGCTCTTTCATATAATGAATTGTGGGTTAGTTTTAGCTTTATGTTGCATTAGATTACATAAGTTAGGCTACAGCATACTCTTTTCATGTTTTTATCTATTTTAAATCAGATGCTATCTGTCCATCAGTTTCCTTAAGTTGGAAATTGAAATGTCTTTTTGAGCTTTAGGATATTTTTTTTTAAGGATTTTTTTCTTTTCTATGAGTTTCCATCTTCATTGTTGTTACAGATGTCATTATAACATGGCTTCTGTTCTGGTCTCTGATAATAGCTCTTAAAAATTCTTTGTTACATTCCTTTCTGGAATCTTTTCTCGGCTTTGGCTTCTCTTCCATTCTTGGCAAGTTCTACAATCTGTTCTAATATCTCTTTTAGTTTTGTCTACTCCTTGTCTTTGGCAGTATTCTTTTATATCCCTCATCAACAACTGCTCTGATTTGATTTTGCAGTTCTTATGGTTCCCTAACAATGAGGTTCAGGATTTCAAAGCAATTCCTGATGTTCTCTTTGGAAATGGTAGGCACATGCTGAAAATCATATTGTGGAAAATTGTTGGATTTGTTCTTCTGTTTTTGTTTGACTTGGAAATGGCACAATAGCAGTTTGTGACCTGTTCCACAGTCAGACCCAGACTATGTCTTTGCTATTATATATAAAAGCCATAAATATGAATGCCATAACTTAGAAAAGGTAATATTATTTTTTTTAAAAAAAATATTTGGATGAATCTTTTTTTTCAAGAATGTGCAAAATGGAAATTGTAGTTTTAATAATATAATGAGATTTTTTTGCTGGTTTTAGAGGCTGTGTTAAAAAAAATAAAGATCCGTCTAGGGAAAAAGAAATGGTAATTTGATCAAAATAACAAAATAGAAACTCATAAAATAGGAAATATTCATAACTTTCCATAATTACAAGTTGGCTATAACTATAAGATTTCAGAGAGTTTGGGGACTATTCAGTGACAGTGGGAAGGTGATAATATCAGAATATTCAAAATGAGGTATTACTTCAACTTAATGGAAATTGTTTGAATAATAAAGTACAAACTAATTCTTTATCTCAACAACAACAAAAATATATAGTACAGCCAGCAATCACTTTCCTGAAATTTAACTCAACTATCAATATCTATCAGGAATGTGTATATGATGGGTAAGGGATGAAATGGGAACGAAGAGATTTCTCGACAGAGAATTAGTATGTGGCTGTTATGCACAAGTATGAAGTAAAATTATCCTTAATCACACAATTTTATACTTTGTTTCTTTAGAGGTTTGAAGCCCAAAGTTGAATAGTATCAGTGATAAAATACTTGTGACTTTTTAACACCTATTGTACCTAACTTGCTATGAATTGCATCATGCCTTGGTCCTACTTTTTAAATGCAACCAATCATCCATTGGTTGCATTTAAAAAGTCATCTCCCCAATGAACAAATATTACGTTGGAATAAATATTTCCTTAATGGCAAGTCAATAATGAAAGGCGCCTAGGTTATACCTTGTCAGAGTTTCACTGTCCTTTTAAAAGAAATCTATACTCCATTTTATTTTGTTATGGAATACAAGAAAGTATATTGAGGGTTCTCAGGCAGCTTCTCTTCCAGAGACTTAGGTGCATTTAACAATATTGCTCCAGCACATTCAATCCAAGTATTTTCTGATTCACTCTGAAGTCCTATTTCTACCTCAATTGTAAGAAGATTCCTAGGCTCAGTTAAAGAAAAACTTTGAAAATCACAAAGTGTGCAGTGGGGACCTTATCAACTTAGTTAATATCTTTGTGATATATTTTATGCAGAAAGAATAGTAAAATCTGAATGCTCATTGTGTGAGGCTCCATTGTTCTCTAATAAAAGCATTTTCCCCTCTTTTAAGTGTACACAGCTGTCATATGAAGCTTATTTTTCCCCCTTGAAGACTGTTTAATGTGTTTTGTAGACCAATCACATAATAGTGAGAAATTGCCCCTGAATTATTCACATGACAGCTGGAGATGCAGCTGTTAAAGCAGTTCTTTAGAAAGGAAAATAAATTAAACAGGGAGGGGTAAAAATAACAAACTGATGGGGAAGAAGAGGGAAAAAAAATCAAAAGACCTTCTGTGAGCTACAGAAGCATGTCTAGTGGAAATGTGTCAAGCAGGGTGTTTGGTGCAGACAAAGCATTGCCAGCTTTTCTCTAATCCTTTTCTTGTGACTTCAGACACCATGTAGCTCAAGTGAAGAATGAAAAGTGCAAAATAATTTCTGCAGCTGTGTATCAGGCTGCATTTGCCTGATGAGGTCCCTCAGCCTCAAAAGCTGAGAGATCTCAGAAAGGTGGCTATATTTACAAATCAGCTGGCAAGACATAATGTTTAACAGTTGCATTACCACACCCTGCAAAAACACTAAAAGGATAAAAATATTCAGTTGAGAGATTTCTTCTGAAAACATTTTTTTCTCACACACCATAACAAAATGCTGTTGAAGATCTACATAGCCTGTGTTTTTCATTGTGTGGAATTTTTCATAGCAATATGTATAGTAGAACTGTATAGGAGAAAAAATAGCTGTAGGTACTGCCAGAATAATATCCAATTTAGTGTCCTGGGAATAGATTTTGACAGAACACAGAGTCTAAGTATTGTTATTTATTATCAACCAGAAAGCTTGAATTAAATTTTAAATACCTAAAATGAGAGCTGCAACTACCTCAGTTGAAGATGAGCAAATCTTTCTAAGGAGTCAAGCAAATTAATCCCTTTTCATTACTCAAAACTAACAATTTCTTCAGTAGTGGAACTGACTGTGTATACATCTACATTTATGTATGAGGCTTTTTAGTTGGAATTTTTGTTGAACTGGCTTGTGGAGTAGAAAAAAAGACTTCTAATAACAACTCTCAGACTTCTAAGAATGAATAAAGATTTAGTTTCCAATATGATCAGTTTCAGTGTATGTGGAGGTAGACCATGCCATCTTGTTTTGTTGTTGTTTTTTACCTCAGGATGGATCTTAATAAATAGTGGTGAGATATTCACTAATGATATTGTATTGCAATAAGTGATCATTGTACTAAAGAAATGGAAAACTGCTAACATTACATGTATTTGGAAACATATTTTGCACAATGAAATAAAGAAGAATAAGCTCACAGTAATGCAAGCAATTAAAGAACATCATAAAGTTTAGCCTAAATGGTGGAAGCTAGAATCATCAACTTGTGAGCAATATATTTCAGGAATAGTCAACTGAACTCAGATATACCTTGATAATCTTGACTGGAAAGCCATAAAACTGAGAGTCAGGATTAATGTTCTATACTGTCCTAGTGATGCTGATAGATTGTATCTTCCAAGAAAGACTGAGGGGCAAGCATTTTTTTCAGACAAATCATATTGTACAACAAGAAAAACAAAAATAAGAGTGTATGATTATATCAAGAGAGGTGAAGAAATTTCACTGAATAGTCCGTCTCAAAAAAGAAGGACTATTGCAAGGAGAAATCTAGACATGACTATAAATTAATGGAAAACCAAAGTGCTATATGAAAATTCTTTAAAAAGATACTGAAGGAAAATCAAATAACAACAGGATGTGGCAGTGGCTTGAGAATGATACATTAAAAATGGAAACGGAAAGAATGTTTTTTGTTATCCAAGAACAAGTTCTATGCACATTTTTAAAAAACATATACTATTTTTATGCAAATGCAGGGTCTGCTTTTTTGTTGTTGTTGTTTGGATCAATCAAGCGTTGATCTATTGCTTGTGACAGGAATTGTTGCCTTAGCCTGATGTCATGGGCTGAGAGAGACTGTCTAGCCCAAAGTTATCCAGACACTTTCAAGCCTAAAGTGGGATTAGAATTCACACTCTCCAAGTTTCTAGCTTGGTGCCTTAATCACTGGATCAGACTGCTTCTTGTCTTTGCACAAATATAATCAAGGCAAAATTAGGAAAGACCAGTAAATGTGAAAAGCATGGATTCATAGTTAATGCAGTTTATTGGAAACATAAAATCACAGACATCATAAAAAAAATGTCAGAACCCCAAAACTTAACTAATTAACACATGGAGCAACGCACTAGACATTATTGTTACTACAACTTGTCTTATTGAAAGAGGTCACAATGTAACAATTCTTATTGGGAAACAAGGAGCAATATCACAATGATTTAGGATGAATTTGGAAAGTCTAAACCCAGAAAAAATTACAACATCACTTTGAGTTATTTCATACATAGTTGCTACTTTTACCATTCCCAAGTTCTTGTGTAGGGCTCAAATTATGAAGAAGAAAACCAGACACCAACATCTATGATAAATGATTAACAGAGCTGGAATAATATCAGTAAGAATTGTAAGAATAATACAGAGCACTGAAGGCTAGTTTGTGCATAAATAAAATGCAAAATAGCAAAAGTAAACTGAGAAGCCATCTAGAAACTAATATCTGGATGAAGAGAAGCAACTTGAATAATTGTCAAAAGTGCAGTATTGAAGACACATGATGCACCTCCACAGACTTAATGAGAAGGAATAACGGAAAAAAATCCACAGTGATGGTTATTGCCACGCCCTAAAAAATTGTATGTCATTCACACTGTATGCAGGATCACAAGGATCACAAAATCTACACAAGGACAAACTACAAATATATTAAGTCTGGCAACAATAGAGAAGCACTGTGCTTGTCTACTACTTTCTTTTTCATTGGCCTCATATGATTCTGTGTGCATCAACTGTTCTGGGTTGGGCAGTGCTTAAATGATTTTCTTTAAAAAGTAATTAAAATGAATTTTTAAGACTCTTTTCAGATGTTGCACTGATAATTAGAGATAGGGAATAGCCAACACCTCATTAATTAGGAAGCACAAAAAAGACTTAAATATACAAGTAAATGAGAAAAACACTTTTTCTGCATAATTGGGAATGATATTTTTAAAGGTTTCTTGATCTTGCATCAAGCCTCACATATCTGGCAAGACAAAGAAAGCAATAGCTACACAGATTTCAGCACAGTATCATTAATGCTAGTCTGGAGTAAATGAAGACTCTTGGAAACTCTCAAAGAAATTTCCAAGCCTCATTTATAGTGAATAAATTAAGATGAAGTTTCTTTTAACAGTAAATAGTTATAATTTTATACATACTTACCAAATGCTTATCTAGTCTGCATAAACAGAGGGATAGAATAAAGATCATTAAGATATTATACTTTTTTTGTTATAATTTCATTTTTTTCTTTAACAATGCATGCATTTTTGTCATTATTTCTGTGTTTTGTTTTCCCCCCTTTTTATTATTATTTTAAAAGCAATAAATACATAAATACATAAATGAAGACAGGGTTCATTTGAATACTTTTTCCAGATCCTTCCCTACCTGGGCTGAGCTGCTATTTATAAGGTAGCTTGTCAACCAACTCACTCACTCCTTCACTCTTTCTCCAACCAGCCCACAACTTCTCACCTCAGGTGAAGAAAGCTAGCAGCCCACACTGTTGTAAACATGGAAAGGCCTCCATCATTCTAAAGTGCAATTGGCAGGAACACACATCCCTCTCACATCATCACACAATGCAGATATATTATGGAAAGCTAACTTGTGGTGCCTTTTGGCCCCAAACTTTTTTCATACTCCTCTTATCATTTTTGAAGAACCAGGGCAATAATGATCCATCTCAAAAGTTTCAGTCTTTTTTGATCACTCCAATAATGAAGCCTTCACTTGTGATTGCTTCTTTTCTGCTGTCGGCCATTGGAAGCAAGAACAAAAAATAGTCATCTTTGCAATTTTAGTGACTGACATGTTTGTCAAACCTGCTCATGATCTAGCTGACCTGCCTTGACAAAATGTTTGACTGTATATTTCAGGATATAATAAGCATGTGCTATGTTATATTTTCGAAGGTCAGAGCAATCACAGATATAATATCCTAGGCTAAGCTGGATGAGAAAAAAATTGTTGCAGGAAATTGTGGTTTTTGTCCTGTGACACTTACTGATATCACTCTCTCTTTCTCTCTCTCTTTTTTTAAATTTTCCATCATGCTATAAGAAAAATAGACATAATTCTGAACTTCTGATATTTTCTTCCTTCCAAAATTGGAATAAAACTAGGTTAATATAGGATTTTTCCAGATTCGCCATAACCCTAGTTAGAATCATAGAGAAGAGAAAGGAAAGTATTTTTCTCTACTTCTTACAATCCTCCAGTGAGTAAACCAAATTCCACCCCAGGTCCAACACCCAGAGACTGTACACCAGGTGGAAAGAAGGTGGCGGAGTCTGGTGAGTGTCAAAGCCACTATCCTGGACAAAACAAATGCATCCACAATTACATCAGCAAGATGGCACTTGAAGATGAACTGCTGAGAGAATGCCTGGGGCAGCAGCATATGTGGGAGAAAGATCACACAAAGGAAGTGCCATGTCAAAACGAGACACAATACTATCAAGTTTCACCCAGTGGTGGGATTCAAAATCTTTTACTACCAGTTCTGTGGGCATGGCTAGGTGGCCATGGCTATCTGGTCATGTGACTGGGTGGGCGTGGCTAGGTGGTCATGTGACTGGGTGGGTGTGGGCAATTTAGCAGTCCATTTTGCCAATTTAGCAGTCCATTAAACAATATACAGCAGCCCCCTTTTCTATTCTTTTTTAATACTGCATGAAGTTTTTGCTCTAGGTTTTTTTTTTACTAGGAGGGAGAGGTTGTGGAAGGAAAGGTATGCTTTCCAAGGTCTCGTGACACTAACGTCATTGGTGTTGGGAGATTCATTGGTGAGATGATGGTGACTGGATGTGCAATGTTCACTGCTGCAGTAACTGGAGTTGGTAAATTGTCAAGTGTGGTGAGTGTTAACGGAGAACTCATTGGACTGGAGATGTTAATTGTGCTCAAAACATTGGCTGGCATATTGGCATATTCATTGCAGCAGCCACAATGCGAGGAGCTGCTCCTTTGGTACTCGTTCCCCCAATTGTCAGCAGCTGCGCCACTTTTTCCGGTGAAGCAGCCACATCTTGAGTGCATTCTTTCACAGACCCTTCACAGGTCCCCTACTTGTTCTGTGCCCCAGGCTGATGCCCTCTCCCCTGCCTCACCCACCTCAGGGGTTTGTGCCAGAGTGGACAGGCCCATTATGCCGGTGGCACCAAAGATCTTGAAGGGTGTGGCAGCCAGGCCTCCAGTTGCGCTGTTTCCCTTCATGCTGTTGCCATTTTCTCCTCACCACTCCAGCCTAGGGCCAAAGCAAGCCTGCCTGGAGCTCCGCCCTGGGATGCAGGGCCAGCGGAAGGTGGCATTTCGCCATTTCTGTTCTCCCGGCAGACAGAGCACCCATGAGCTGCAGCCAAGGCATTTGGGGTCACAGCAGAATAAGCAACCAAAGCTCATATCTGCCAGCATGCCTGTATCCCTTCCCCGGTTCTCAGAAGAGCCACTTGCCAACCCTGGGTGTCTGAAGGAAGCGCCTGGTGGACATTTTGAGAGGGGAGGGAGTGGTTTATTGAAGCAACGGGATACAGCCTGAGCCTCCTCGGTAGGGGCACTTCCCTGGGAATTGCTGCCCAGCCTGGCCCAGTTGTTTGGGAAAACAGGACACTGTAGGAAGGAAAAGGGGAGATAAGGAGAAGGAGGGCCTTACCAGAAGCCATCTGGCAGATAAAAGCTGCAAGGCTATTCTGTAGTTCTTTTGGGTGAGCTGTCGCTGCATGGCTCTCCAGTCCCTGCCCAAACTGGCCCAGAAGCGGTGCGTCACCTTGCCTCCTCCTTGGCCTCCTCCCACCCGGCCATTGGCTTCTTGATGCTGCTAGTTGGAGTGAGAGGAACCACAATGCTGGACTCCCATGGTGGTGAGTGGCAAGCCTAGCTAGAATTGGAAGAAAAGGCTGCATGGCTGTGGTGGAAAGAAACGGAGCTTCTTGATGTGAGCGAGGCGGCTGCTGCTCTCGCCGGTAACTAAGCCCACAGTGCCAATTTGCACCTTACTCCAATTGGCGTGGTGGGCTCAATTACCAAGAGAGCAGCTGCTGCCTCGCTCGCACCTTCGCATGCAAGCTAATGGGTATTGCTCCAGTTCTTTCCGCCACAGCTGCACAGCCTTTTCTTCCAATTCTAGCCATGCCTTGGCACTTGCAGCTGCGGGAACCCAGCACTACGGTTTCCCTTGGACCAATCAGCAGCCTCTGCTCGTATCAAGCTGCTGGTGGGAGGAGACCAAGGATGGGTGCAAGGTGATGCGCCATTTCCAGGCTAGTCCAGCCGGTGGGTGGGCAAGCAGGCAGCCCTCATGGAACAGCGCTGCACTGGGTGACACTTCCCCAGTCGCAGGCTGGATATGGGGCCTGATGTGGAGGGGAGGGTAAACATGTGGCAGGCACCTGGAGGCCCCATGAAAGTAAAGAGGCAGGCCCAAAAGGCAGCTGAAGCTTGCCGTCCACCCCCACAGCCCCAAGGCAGCCCTTAAGCCTAGCGCGGTGTGTTCGGGACAGATTTCCCTCCCTTGCTGTTGGCCTTACCTTCCAGTTCCATCCCATGCAGCTTGCAGTGTTCTGCTCACTGCAGCTTCCCACAAAAATAAGGCCTGCGCTCAGACAAAGGTTGCAGGCCAGTGGGGGAAGCCAGCTGGTGGAGGAGCAATGCGGATGGCGCAGCCTCGTGTGCCCTGGCTGCTGGCAGCTGCAGCAGGTGAGGCCCAGTAGCTGCAGAGAGTCTGAGTGGGGGGCAAGATGTGGGCTGGCTCGCCTTCCTCTCTGCCACCAGCAAGCCAGGCAAGCTGGAGGCCAGGGACGGTGGGGGGGACAGCTAGCTAGGCCATGAGGAAGGGAAGGTAGGCAAGTACACTGGACTTCGGGGACTGTGGGGAAGGCAGCAGGGAAGGCAGGGAAGTATGCTGGGCCTCGAGGATACGAGTACAGCAATGGGGAAGGCAGGCAAGTGGCTGGGCCTCAGGGACCATGAGGAAGGCAGTGGGAAAGGCAGGCAAGTGTGCTGGGCTTCGGGGACAGCGGGAAGGCAGGCAAGCTGTCTGGACCATGTGGGAGGCAGCTAGGCCAGGATTTGGGCCTTGCTGCTCGCACTCACTCACCCAGGCAGATCAGGGCAGCTCAGCTGGGTCGTACGGAGAGTGTGGCGTGGGATGCAGCCACACAGAAGACAGGCAAGTTGGCTGGCCCCCAGAGACCATGTGGTCGAGGGAAGCCAGGGAGCCAGACAGAGAGCAGCAGCAGCTATGCTGGGCAAGCGGATAAGATGAGGAGTGACGGGGTGGGCGGGACCAGTCGGTGGTGTGATTTTCCAGTTCTCCGAACTGCACATAATCATTCTTACCGATATGCCAGAACTGGTCCGAACAGGCTGAATACCACCTCTGTTTTCACCACTTATTCCTAATGTTGTTACTTGGCACTACTAGTATCTTCTAGTCTTTGCCCACTACCACAATGTCTGGATTGGCTAATGCCTATCTGTCTGTCTGAATCTGGACAGAGAATTTTACTTTCTATAAAATTTTGTGAGATCTCCCTTCTACGCTCAGAGATATTCAATACAGAGGTTCCTGTACACAATGCCAGCTACTTGGTTGTGCTGTTCTGTGCATACTAGTCCTGCCCGCATCTTACACCCTGCCATTATGTGTTGGACAGTTTCTGAGGCTTCTCTGCATAGTCTGCAGCTTGGGTCCTGTCTAGTTTGGTGTATCTGTGCTTCTAAGCTTTGTTCTGCTATGATCAGTGCCTCAGTGCTGCCTTTTAGTCGAGCTCTTTCTGGCCACTAATAGGATTTCCCAATATCTGCAATATTAGGAAGAAGGAGTGTGAGAAACTGGAGAAGTATCAAGGTCCAAAGGAGGAACTGGAGAGGATGTGGAAGGTAAAGGTGAAGTGATCATATTAGTGGTAGGAGCACTGAGTAACTCCTACTCCTAGCTGAGTAACTCCTACTCCTAGTTGTAACTCCTATACTGGGAGAGTGGCTCCAACAGATCCGGGAATGATATCTGAACTTTCCGTCCAGAAGAGTGCAGTGGTAGGAACAGCTAAGATCCTGCACAGAACCTTCAAACTCCCAACTACCCAGTTTTGGGTAGAAGACCTAAGACTGAGAAACACACAGACCACCTATAAAGGTAAGAAGTTTGTGTGTGTGTGTGTGTGTGTGTATGTGTGTTTGTGTTTGTCTGTGCAGCTCTCTAGTCCAATTAGGTTTGTCACCATCCATATCTTTCTTGACCTCTTGTTAGAATTGGGAGTTAAAGGCACATTTGTAATGGTGTCTCTTCTGTCTGTACTATTCCACTTAATAGGAATGGGCACTGACACTAAGTTTTGTTGCTCCAATGCAGGGTGCTGTGAGGCTTTAGTTCTCCCATCCATGTTACTGAACATATATGTTAAACTTTTGAAAGAGGTCATCTGTCAATCTAGGGTGAGGTAATATCAGTGTGTTGGATGATATTCTATCATATCACTAGTCTGGACTGAGCTGGAGATGTTGTAGAAATGTTGGACAGGTGCCTGAAAGGTATTAGGGATTAGATGCAGAGAAACAAACCCAGATTAAATGACAAGATGGGGATAGTGTTTCTAGCTGCCAGGTTTGGATTTTTATAGTTTTCTGGTTTTTATCGCTGTTGTGACCCACCCAAAGTTATTTTTTTAAAGATGGGTAGACAGATATATCAAATCAAATCAAATAAATATCAACTTTAGGTGGGACCTAGGTCCTCCTTGTCTTACAGCAGGTGGAAGTTATGACCAGGACTCTTTGCCCAACTTTGTTTTTTGAAACAATTACAATTACTGCTATACCTGAATCAAACAATTCTGTTCATTCTGCATAGACATCTAAGGAGAAACTATTGAAAATCCTGTCTCCATGAGAGAGGAGAAGTGTATCAAGAGGCAGATCTTCCTTTTTGTCCTACGGAATAGGTGTGCTTGTCCACATTGTTCTAGCATTTCAGAAAGCACTGAAAATTGTATTTTAAGCAGGCATGGGATGAGTATGGGATGAACTTTGATATATTTTTAATTTGCTATTAATTTGAACTTGATTTTATGGGAATTTGTTGATGTATAATCACATTAAATGCTTGCTGTATAAATTGTCCTGAGTCTTGTAATAGAAGGGCAAAATAAAATGTTAAATAAATAATACTGCTTTCTCCAAGTTCCTTTGTCTGATGAGCCTTCCCAGCTGTAACTTTAAAACAAATGTATTGTCCCTATTTCCATGTATCCTGCTAAATAGCTTTATAAAGCCCTCTTTTTTCATATACAAAGTTTTCATAACTTCATTTTCTCACTTCCTACCTTGGCTAGAATTAGCTGGATAAATTGCTTGTGAAACAAACAAAACAAAACTGCCGGGGAAAAAGCCTGACCCAACCCAAACAAAAAAATGACATGATTTTCTTATCTATATTTATTAAGGGATCAGAATATTACTCTTTTTTTCTCACTCCCAAATATTGAGCACTTCCTTTATGTTTAGTTTCAAAATATTTAACGCCTGAATTTCCAGGTCAGAGTATTCTGTAATCAAACAATGATCTTTTTGTTCGTTGCAAATGGATGTCATGGACAATATTAACCTTTCTACCCAATGCCATCTGAAGATTTAGCAAACCAGAAGAGCAAACATTTATAGAGTTTTGTCTGTGAATTTGACACAGCAGCCTAAACTGTATCAACATGTTGACAGAAATTAACAAAGCACCTATTTGAGAATTAAGAACCTAAATGCTTGTAAGCTGCAAAAGCTATTTAAAATCCTTAAGTAATGTAAGTTAGTTTCCGATTCCCAGATCTGTGATAATGTATATCAAGCCTTCCCCAACTAGCACAATTCTTATTGGAATTGAATCCATGAACATTGCAGAAGAAAGTGAAATGATTCAAATAATGCAACATGTCCTGTAATTAGATATTGGCTTTGCTGGTGTTAACATTCTTTTTCTAAGTATTTATTTTGTCTTATATCTGAATTATGTTTTCTTCATTGCTTCATAGAATTGGGATAGAGTCAGAGAATCTATTACCACTACTACTACTAATAGTAGTATAATTTACTACTAATAGAATCTACTACTAGTAGATTCTCTGACTCTATCCCAATTCTATGAAGCAATGAAGAAAACGTAATTCAGAGATAAGGCAAAATAAATACTTGGAAAAAGAATGCTAATACCAGCAAAGCCAATATCTCACAACAGTCTACCAGCTTCCTTAGCCCAAGGCTGAAGAGTTTTAAGGGCTTATTTGAATATGCTCAGGATAGAAGGCATCCAAAGCCATTCAAATCTCCAAACTTCACTCAGAGAGCAAACACATTGGGACATTGCATGGACAAGAGTAAGAAGTAGAGTTTGCATTGCAAATCATGGCATACATTTTGTTATTAAGGTGACACTTCTAGATTCAACATATGTATTTGATGCTAACTCCCAGAGTTTCCCAGTCCTTAAGGGGAAAAGTCATAACTTCTCTGATCCTTGACATATCTAAAGCCAAAACTGTTTAGGCCTTTATTGTATTTACTTTATATTCTAATGTCTGTGTACCACAAAGACAACTTCACAGCAGTTGTCACGAAGTATATTCAAGACTAAATGATCCATGCACTGAATGTTCTTTCTGTTCATTGTTGGCTAACTAAATCTGGCTGCCCTATTCTATTCCAGTTCTACTTTCTGTACAGTTTTTTCAGAGCAAACACCATTATCATACAATAGAATAATCTAGTTAGATCATATTAGTTACCAATGTCGGAATGAATAAATGTTAGGATGTAGGCAAAACTATGTGCTACCCTTGAAATTCTGTTCGTAGATTTGTTATTCATCAAAGACCTGGAATAGGTTGGATTAGTTTTTGACTTGATTGAATAGAGCGTTCATATTTCTGTAAGGCACAACACACCTCAGTTACTTTGGTTGTTAATTACCACATTAAAGAGTGATCTAATAGTACAGCTGCAAAAATCCAGGTCACCACTAGATGGAAACGAAATGATACTGAAAAAAATGAAGTTGTTTGCTGCCATCGCACAGTCATCTGGATTTTTGCAGCCCAAAACTGATCCACCCTATTTAAGTTCTAAACAGAGATTGTTGATCTGATATGTGAGCACAGAAAAAATACTAATGCATGGTGAAGTCACTGCCTCACTGTGTCTAATAGTGATTCACTTTCTTACTTCCCTTGTCTAGCTGTATGTGGCTCCATTCCATCAGCACTGGGATGTGGCCATCTGAAGATGAATGGTAAGGAAGTAATATGACATGTATGATGACATCATCAAGCAAATGACAGAAATGACAAACTGTATGTTGTTTACATCATGGTTACATAATTTGCAGCATTATGTCCTTATGACTTTCTAAACCACTAGCAAAACTACTGAGGAAGGATTTATTCACTTACACAGGATTTATTCACCTACAAAAGGAATAGGCAAGATTTTTGTAGTAGGAAATATTATTTGTTATGTTGTGGAAGAAGAAGAAAATTGCTTTATACCAATTAACATTTATTCTGAAATTTTAGATTGTTATGAATTCTACAGAGTACACTTTAGTCTGTAAATAATGCTATTATCTCAAATTAAGAAGAGTAAAGGCCCAAATTAATATATGTGAAATGAAAGCATGGTGGGAAAGTGTTTAAAAAGGCTTGCTGTTTCAGAAACTATCTAAAAGTAATGATGATGCTAGACAAGTTGCTCAAAAGATAAGCAATAAGAGCCGTAGGTGCTCCTGAACTTGTAATACTTATGTGAAGGAAAAAATATCAGCTCTTCTTATTTATTCTTAGAATTCTATTGTATTTGTCAAATCTACTGACCCTTATCTTCCTGGTAACTTAATATCTTTTATCTTAACTAATGACTACTAAGAATGTTTGCTTTCCCTGTGAAATTGGAACTAGGAAGTTCTCCTGTACCCATGAATTGTTCCTTCTTGGTCCTACAAGGACACCATGGATAGGAAGTTGAATTATGTTCTAGCATGCTTGGAACAATATAATTCTATTTTCATCAATATTTACTATGCATAATAAATTCCACTTAATCAAATATACATGTGAACCAGAAGCAGATTTAATTTATGTAGGAAAACAGCTGAACTGGTCCTGGTTGCACTTAAAGAGGAAAATATTTGGAAATTAGAAGACTGAAGGCTAGTTAGGGATTTTTTTTAAAGTACCGCTTTGCATTTGGATTGTTTGTATACATATGACTTTTTGGCCTTTAAATTTGATTTTACTTGATGAATGTAAGACTTGTATTGTGACCTTAAAAGGTATAAATGTATCAATGTAACTTTTCCCCAAAGCACCAAATACTTTATTTATCATTAATCAATGATCCTGGAAACCATAAAAAATGAAATGAAATGTTATAAATAGACCCAAATATAAGGACAAGTACTGGTTATTTTTGGAGTAAGACAAGACACACATGCTCTATTATTTGTGACCATCTTTAGCATTTTGTAAATGGCTGTGGTATCATTTTTTCCCTGGATCTCATTTCTGCCATTGTTCCATACACACATTCCCCATCTTTTGGCAGGTAAGATAACTTGCCATTTAAGTTAGGGTGGTGTTTTTCCCTGTCTCTTAAAAAAATGGATAGATTTTCAACAGATGGGGTTCAGGTTTAGTCAGATGGGTATCAGTTTAAATTTTAATGTTTTAATCAGTATTGTGTTATCCAAGTTGTAAGTTAGAACATAGTAGTATACAAATGTTTATATATCACAATAAAAAAACAAATATAAAACATAATTAAGACCAAACTAAACTCTAACACTGAAACAATACATCTGAAGCTTCTTAGGGAGTAACAAAGCAAAGCCAAAAATTTGGGTAAAGAGGTGCATTTAAAGCAGTTCACCAAGCTAAAATATAGATGTGTAATGCATCTCTAAAGACAGTGCATTCAATAGTAAGAATAGCTCATCTGGATTTGAAGTCATTCTTCACCATCAGAAGAAACAACATCCTGCTCATAAATCAGTTCTTACTATATAATAGCTCTTCCATTGAAAACCTAAATCCCTCCAAGTCTCGAGCCCTATTTCTATTGGAAAAAGAAAACATAATGAAATTAAAATAAGAGTTATTGCCTTCTGCTTGACATATTACAAGTTTTCAGCATCCTTCTGCCCTGAAGGAATATAGTCCCTTCTAAATGTATGATGATGAGGGTAAGAGTGGAATGGAGGTTCACACTAATTCAAGGAGTAACCAAATCTCCTCCTATGTAATCCTGACTCTTTTGCATGTCTGATATTGAGAAATTCAGGGCATGACATGTTGCTGTGGCTTTACATCATGAAAGTTATTGACATCATTTTGCTCTCCATACTGAAAAACATAAGAAAAGTCCTTGAGTAAACAATGAAAAACCCATTATTAGTTTTATGGACAAAGCATTCTCCAGCTTATTTCCAAAGAATTCCCTAAAAAAGAACACATTTTGATACTTGTTCTTGTTTGTAATTTGTTAACAGTTTATGCACTCAGTAATGCTACCATGGCTGATAATGTCCTATATGCCGCACTGAATGGGACTATCCACATACTTGCCTAGAGAAATCACATTCGTTTCCCAGTTCTGTTGTATTTCTCATTCTTCTCTCATTTTCCCATATATAAATTCCATATAGGCTATCCTTAATCCCCTCTACCCAATTCATTGGCACCAATTTCTCTCCTTGATTGATTGATTATATTTAATTGATTATATTTATATACCATGGATTCTATAAAAATATTTCCTGGCAGTTTACAGTATAAAAACAAATACAGTAAAACATAAAAACTCCATAAAATCAATAGAGACATAAATGTGAATTAATAAGTACAATGATGACCATTTATTCTTCAAGGCTGTCTGGAACAATTGCACCAATGTTTAGAAAGCCAAAAATGAGGTTGGCAAGAAGGACAGTATTCCAACTTACTGATAAAAAAATGAAAAAGTATTATCTAAGGAAGATGGTGTCATATAATTGTAGTTGTTTTAAATCACTAATATATGGCTTGCCATGTTTTGCACTAATTATAATTTCTGGTTCATCTTTGGAAGCTGTTTTATGGAGAACATTGCATTAATTTAAATGGTCAAAATATGAATGAAAGAGTTTGAGGATACAGCAAAGTTCCCATCAAATCTGGAATAGTCCTTTCTTCTTCTAGGAGTAAGAGGAAAAACCTCTACTGTAGGCACTACTGTAGATGGTAGGCACTAAGTAGGCTTGTAAGGAGGATCACAGACAACCTATCTCAATGAAGTTCTCTGTGGTAGTGAGATGTTTGACCTCTGCAAAGCACTGGGGCAAAATATAATCTGCCTCCACTGACTTCTTTGCTTTAGCAAAAAAATAAAAGTAGTTTTATTCAGTTGGTTAAAAAAAGAACATTATGGTACTTACCAAGCTATTCATATCCTTTTTGCAGTAAAGCACCTCTTCAGATATCTGCACAACTATTGTGTCATATCCAATTAGCCCACTATACCAATGGAATTATTTTTATCAATAGAACTATGCTGGGGCAATTCCCTCTTCACTTATAATTTTGCTACTCGATGGGTGGGGTCAACATAAAGGTTGCATACAGGGACATAATTGAAGAGGGCTTGTTGTTTTAGATTGGTTGCTACTTTTATTTTCAAGTCACATGAAATTTGATTCAGTACTTGATGATTAGTTCATCTGTTCATGACATGGAGCTGAATCATCTACATGTAAACATCCTCTTATATTTGTTTACTGGATGAAATAGAAAACCAAGTAGTGTCCCACTAAATGTATTAGTATATTTCACGGTTCGTTCTGCCAGATACAACTGAAGATCTTTTTCACTGGCCTCCTGGCTTTAGCAACTTGTGGTTTACAGTTACACTAAGTAAACCCTGCATATGTCATCATGAAACCCAATGTTTTCCTCTAAAAAAAATGTTCTCAGTGAGATCTCAGTTATTAAATACCCATCACTGCAGATCACAATTAATTTTTTATTAGCTAGGTTTCAACCCTATTGGCTGGAATTCTTCTTCCATGGAGAGAATAAAAGTTCCATGTTCAGGTTCAAAAAGTATGATTTGCTTATATAATGGAAAAGGACATGGATTTCTACTTGAGCTGAACCCCTTAATTTTTTATTATGCTACTAGTATATTGAATGTACTGTGTAACCATTAAATAGGGGAAAAGAAGATTCCTTTGCAGGGGTTTTACAGGGTTTTCTATACAGGTTTTTCTTATAAGAAACCTCAGTAGGTGGCAGCATACTGTCAATCATGTCTGTGCTCAGAGAAGAGAGAGAAGGGCCTCGTTAATTCAAGGATGGAGTCCTTGACTAGCTTCATAAATTGGAAGGCTTCTCAAAAGAAGGCAATGACAAGATTTCTTCATCTTGTTGTCAAGAGAACTGCATGAACTTGCATGGAACCGACTTATAGTGACATTGCCTTTTAATAAGAGAGACACAGAATCAACAGACAAAGAAGCTGAAAAAGAGAGAAAGGGTTGAACATACTTATAAACAAGCTGACATACTACAAACATACATGCATGTCTGTTAGAGAAATCCCAGGGAGAGTTGAATTCCCAGAAGACTCTTGTTTGCTTCACAACACTACTCACAACTTAAAGTTCTGTTTTGGGGAGTAGGGAGACCACTGAGAATTGGAATAGCAGTTTAGCATAGATGAACAAGGAATTACAAAATGGATGATAAAATGGATTATGTTGGAAAAATGAAGACTACTGGGATGCTTGAGGAGGAGATGCATGACAAATTGTTTATGATGCTTCAGATCAGCTTCTGCCAAAAAAGGTCAAAAGTTAAATTGTTAAATGTTTCATGGGAGTTGCTCCACCATTGATTTTCATCGAGTTATCTTTTTTCTTGTTATGCTAACAGTGGAAAAATTATTGCAATTTTTGCAAAGGAGAGATCAATTATTGACTGCAGGTAACACTATATTAGTTCCAGGACTACCAATATTATGTCCATCTATCCTCAATGCCAACTCAAAACATTTTGCCGCTTAACACATCTCAAATGTCTCCTTTTCCATTACAACCAATGCTTCATAAACAATCTGGTTGCATCCTCCTTGCTTACTGTATATCTATTTCTGTACAATTTTCTCAAAAGAGATTGCTGAACAGTGCAGGATGGGTGCCCCATGTAAAACATTAGTCACTATAGCTTTTGAACTGTTCTTCAAGTTATCAAGGCCATTGAGGTATCAGTAGAGCGTTCCTGTTTTCATAGCAAGCTACCAGCAAGCTGCAACAGTGAATAAAAACTTTCTGCAGAGGACATAGAGGTTCAGTAATAACTGAATGTTCTCCAGAATGAACCATAGATTTTTTTTTAGTGATGTGATTTGACATAAATAACATTAGTTAAAATAAAACTTTATTTATTCCATTGCCTAACATGGAAGAAACACAACAATGAAAAATTATTTAAAGTAAAGTGGAAAGAGTTTCAAGGCACCCTACATGTTTAGTATGGTTAATAATTTTGATGGGAAAGATTATTGGAATTTTTCATTGAAGTGATAATTATGCAAAGTTACTAGAAATATTTTTTTTCCATTGCAGAATAAACATAAGGAAAGAACTAATATTAGTTCAACCTTTACAACTAAAATATATCATAGTTTATGGCAAGGTTATAAGTGATTCAGCTTGCATCCAGAGCAATAGCAGAAGTAATAACACCCAGTTTAATTGGTCATTTACCACCTGAGTACATAATAGTATAAAATGTTAGTTTGCTGTATGTAATATAAGTAACACAAATATTTTATAAACAAATGTAAGAATGGCATAAGGATGGCAATGAGTATGTGAAATTCAGTTATACATAAACACAAGGCCTCTATTATCCCCAAATTTCTAAGATTTGTCAACTGCTGGCTTCTTTTCTTTTCTACCCATCCGCAAATATTTTTTTCGGGGGAACATTTCTCATGTCTGTAATTATGCCTAGAAGCAACTGATTCCTCCAATTTCAAAGGAAAGACAACTATGATGAGAATTATAAAGCCAGACTTTTCAAAATTCTCTCAAATTAAAGACAAAAAAAAACTTTAAGGGGAAAGATGAACAATAAAATGGTATGTTGGGGTGGAACTTGTATTGTAACAGTACAATACTACTTTTATTATTTTTATGAAAGACTCTGATTCTACAAATCCCTTTAAAAAAGAAATTCCCCTTTATTATTTTTATAAATAACACAAGACTGTGAATATACCTAATACTCTTTCTTCCTCCTATTTTTCCCACAACAAAAACCCTGTGAAGAATTTTAGAAGAATAATATGCCTTTGGGGAATGACTATTTTTTACAGTTCAGATTCACATTAATAGGAAAAAGATACATGTTTATAGCAATATTTTTCAAAAGGAAAGCATTGTAGTAGGTACAATGTAATGGGTACTGTATATTTATTATTCAGTACATACATAAGTTAAAAAACCCAAATGTAAAAGTTTTGTTTGGGAGGACGGAGTATAGACATATTGACCAAGTAATTCTATCTTTTATTAATAGAACAATTCATTCAAAAAGAACTCCATTCTAAGAGATAAATTAAAAGATAAGTAAAATCCAGCATAGTTAAATCATTTCTTTGTTAATACAGTCTTTGCTTGGCAAATATAATAAAAACAAGTAAGTAGTTCATAAAACAGATCTGAAGTTAATTTCCAAAGCATTCTCATGGATAAATCTATTGTAAACAAATACCACAGAATGATTGAAGGCTGTGCAAACAATTTTCTTAAACAGATAATCTTATTGGAAAACATGAAGCATTTGAAGTTAATTAAGATCATTAATAATATAATGGTATTTTGAATGTGTCTATCAATAGACATTAATTATCTTGTAGCTGCTGAAACAACATAATGAGAGCATCTTTCTTACTGATTAGTGAGATACAGTATGCTTTGCTTGGTATATCAGTATAATCAAACTAAGATAAATTAGGAAATAAAATTTTTATCTAAGGATGGAGAGACCTTGAAATTGGAATCAACTGATTTAGAATATTCAGAAAATAGGACCTTGGCAAATAATGTGAAACAGCATCAACCAATAAATAAATACAAATTATGTATTTATCAGAGGATGTCACCAAAGAACCCTCTAGTCTAGGCTAAACTAGAAAAGATGTGAAATAGATGATTGCGCTGGAGGAACCTCATTTCTTTGTGTTTGATCATAATCCAGTAACCAATATTCTAGTTTATAAGTAAGAAGAGTACCTATACTATAGTTCCCAATCAGAATTATCCCTATCTAAAACTATTTGCTGAAGAAGAGAAGCTGTTTCTGGCAGTAATACATAAAAATGTCTACAATACACTCACCTAATGCTGAACTATGGTTTTATCATTCTCTGAATTCCCTTAAAATAAATCAACATAAAAACATTTCCTAAACATCAGCATATCTCATAGTTCAAATTGTATCCGCCACCAAGAAAAGCATTTGGGATTTATGAGTTTAGCTTTTTTCCTCAACCATCTTCCTCAATCTATCTTACTAAAACAAGTAAAAAAGTGACAAAAAGAAAGATGCCTTTGGAGTTTTCTCCATGACTTAGAAATGATATACATTGTATTTTTTCTTTTGCTTTCCTGACTTAAATATTGTTTTTGATCCATAGGATATATTTAGGATCCCATTGGAAGCAATTAGATAAAACAATATCAATACATATTTATTAAGTAGACATGGTTGTATAGCTCCCTGTAGTGTGATTTAGAAGCATTTGATGAATGCAATCGTGAGTAATGGATTTTCTCAACATTCAGACAAAAAGAGCATAAATATCAAGCACTGCAAGTAGGGATACTTCTTGCTCTTTTAATAGTGGCAGGTGGGACTATACAAATTGGAGGTGATATGCTGACCTAGAGTTTGAGAAAACACTTTTTTTTTTCTGAATAATTGCTGATCTGCGAATCCGTATTCCTTCAAACAACCTGTTGCCTGCTTATAATCTTTTCCTTAGAGCATCTGTCTCTTGTCGGTCATCAGTTTCAGAGACATTTTCTGGCATTAACTAGAACAGATGGTCCAGCTGAAGATGGAAAAGTGCTTTAACACTAATGGCATCAACTTTTTTTTTTAAGAATTATATTTTGTAATGATGCCTCCAAAGAAAGTACCTGTGCAAAAACCTAGAACTGTTGTTATTTAAAAAAATATGGTTTTCTTTTTTTGGCCAGAATATATGTATAAACACAGGCAGTATAATGTCCAAAATGACAGAAGCTCACATAATAGCAACAAACTTCAGACATATATGTTTGGGAAGAAGCAGCCAAAATGACAGGCAGAAACAGAGTAGACAATCAAATAATGCAAAAAAGAAAAGAAGATTGCTGCCAAATGTAATTGAATGACAGAGTTTCCAAAATAAATGACTGGTTCACAACTAGACATATTTGATTATTGAATGTTGGTGAGAGGTTATTGAATGTATGAGTAGGCACTATGCAAATTGGACTGGATTTAGATTTCTCTGAACAAAATTGATGGTACGATTGTGCAGATGATAGAAATTTTGAAACTTGAAACTTTGGAGGCAGTCCCAAAGCTGTCACAAAATGGTAACATTTAATGTGAAAGTGATGGAATGTAAGGAAATATTCCTATTTAAAATAGTCAAGCAAATATAAATAAAATCAATGGACATTTTGTCCTGATTCTGTCCACTTTTTCATTTTATCTAATCTTTTTCCCCCCAAATTTTCATTTTTAACATTTTTGATATGGTTGTGGAGCACTGATGGATGTTTAAAGAATGAAAAGTTGTCCCATATTTCATCCTCTTCCTGTATATATGACTGCCACTTCAGAAAAAAAAGGAAACTTAGTGACATTTTAAATGTTTGCTATATGTTCTGCATCATAAATAAACCATTGTTTCATAATGAATATTTATGTATGGTTACCATTATGATCTTAGAATTCAACATTCAAAATACTAGCAATTTAATTGAGATGAATAAATTGTTTGATCCATTAATTCTATGACATGTGGATCCATCCTAAACCATATGGGCAGATATATCCCCACATAGTTTAGGATCTATTTAGGATACACACACACACACACACACACAGACACACACACAAAGAAAAAGAAAATCTAAACTTGTGGATTAGCCTAGTTGTCTCATTATAGTGTGTGTGTGTGTGTATTCACTATAATGAGACAACTTTCTTTCTTTCTTTCTTTCTTTCTTTCTTTCTTTCTTTCTTTCTTTCTTTCTTTCTTTCTTTCTTTCTT